>BPLR01015223.1:0-71543 GCA_021605095.1 Caerostris extrusa
TTACGCATTGCCGTAGCTTCTGAGGTGGAACAATCATGGAAAAACCGCTCCTCCCCTAAATATTCATCGCCCCCCTGCATCCGCACTAGTCAAAATTCCCAGAGATTTCTTTCTAACTCATTCAGAAAAAGGGAGTGTATCTAAACTAAACTAAACAAAATCAACAAATCTAAACCTTGAGGGAGCAGAATAATCATGCCAAAAATCAATATGGCGGCAGTGGGGAAAAGTTTCGCGATGAAGTGTTCCAGAAACGCAATTCAGGGCTGAACCCAAACTGATTTGCATCACAACACAACAAAATAAAAAATAAATAAAATAAAATAAATAACTGATACGTGCGCTGGTTTCCTTTCAAATTGAAAGACCGGGAAAATCTCCTAGTAGGAATATATATTGGTGAACTCAAATGTAAGCCTAAATGAAGCTTTAAATGACGTTGAAGGTACAAAAAAAAGAAAATCGGAACCATTTTTCAAACATTATTGGCTGGTTTACTGACAGAGAAAAAAAAATGCTACTACTTCTTTTGTCTGAAGAAAAGAGAATTTTTCTTTCCTGAAAAATTGTTATTTTGTATCATAGCGTCCTAAAAAATAAAAAAAAGATGAAATATATTGATTGTGAATCCTATTTGTGAACAATTTGTTTCTCCAAGAAAGCTGAGCTGTGAAAGAACATAATATTTGGAAAATGTGCTAGGTTTGGTTTCACCTAGCATAAAATATGGTAGTCCTAAATTATGGTCTGTTTCAGTACCAGACAATATCATACCGAAACATTTATAGATTTTATGTCCCTAGTTGTACATATTCATACTAGTTGTAGTTATATCTACAAGTAGTTTTATGATTTATACCCTAGTTGTTATGTATACTAGTTCCTGCATATCAAATACATTTGAAAGTTGGATTTGTTCATTTAAAAATAAAGTTTCAAATGCAATTGAACTTCAAACTTTCAATGTTGTGCTCAAACCATCCAATATATGGGAAAGTGTTGAAAATTTGAACTATTTTAAAAATTGGTGAAAACTCATTGGTAGCTTGGGTCACATAAACAAAAATAAATGAAATAGCAGTGGAAAATATGATTTTCCTTGCTATTAGAACTTATATAATAGAGCGCGCCCAATGAAGAATTAATTACAGTTAAACATTGATCAATGTAAACCCAATTCCTACGTTAAGTATATGATAGAATGAAATATTAGATAATTGGGCGTATTTCATAATACATTCAATCCACCATAGGTTAAACGCTTTTTTTGAGGAATAAAATATGCATTTTAACAGCATATTTATAAAATATATTTAAAGAAATATGCTTACTTTTTTAATATTATGAAACAAATCTGTTTTGATTTAAACCCTCTGAGATTTGCAAAAAGGAAGAAAAATCTCCCTTCTTTAATGAAGAACATGTCATATTCTTAAAATGACCTTCGCAATTCAATGAAAAACATCCAAGGCAACAACTCATCTCATTTAGAAGAATGTGCGAAAAACATCAAAGCAGTTCGCCGTGTGGCTTTCTAAACTGCAGTCACAACAAATGTTCTTCTGGCCTTGCATACCCCTGCTCTGCCCTTATATTTTTTCAAATTAATGTTAGACAGAAAAAGAATAAATAAACAACTTTAAAATCTTCCTGCTGTACAAAACGAATCCACCTGCTTCACGGTATTCTTTTAGCTGCGGCCTTTTTTTCCCCACAACTTTAGAATGTATGCCTCCATAAATTTCACGCACTCTCTCCGGCCTCAGTGTTGCCATCGGAATGGAAAATGAGGGCGATTTCCACCGGCTTGTGGTGCTGATCGCTTCGAACGACTGTTTTCCACAACCAAATAAAATTGAGACTACCCACACAACTCAACCTCCCAGCGCATTCGCCCTTGCATTCGTTTTTCGTAGTTTCTTCGTGATTCTTCGTTGCTGCGTTTGAGAAATGATTTGTTTCACAGACTTAAAAAGTGTACGTAAATCTTTTCATTCCAAACTGGCTGCACAAAGTATTAGTTCGATACTTTAGTTTATCTTTTTGAGAAGTAGTATGGCGATCGCCAATTGGCTTGGCTGCTAGACGGTCTATATTCTCCTGGTACAGGTACAAATGGATAAAAGGGCTTGCCTTGAAAAGAATTGTGATAAAGGCATTTTTTTGGGACGGTTTTTTTTTATAGTAGGTTTTTTCAATTCTCTTCTTATGCTAGCTCTCACTCTCTCCTATACATATCTTGTTCAAATTTTCATTCGTTCATAAAATATTTTTTATTCATCCACTCAAGTTCAAACACATTTTTTTTTAACTTCTTAGTAGATGACACTGGATGCTAATACAGTTTTTTTTAAATATTAATTCAGTAATTACATTTAATTAATTAATTTTATTTTTTTTTTCTTTTTTAAGTTGCATGTATATAATTAGATGGCGCCATATGTAAAAGCAAAATTTCAACTTTTATTTACAACTTTTATTATTATTTTTTACATTAAATGCAGACCAATAAATTTTTAACATGTTTTTATTCTTAATCAATGATGTAATAACCCCTCATTATCGTTGTACTCCCCTTTAAGATGCTAAACCCTTTGCAAAAATGTAACAAAATTCTTTTTCGTAACCAATACAGTTTCTTGAAAAATTAACGTTATGTTCGCAACAGAAGGAAGGCTCACATTGAATAGAAAATCATCATAAAAATTAGAAAAGGTCCTGCTCTTCAATTCATGTCAACAAAAGCAGCGATGTTTCCAATCTGACTTCTAATTGCGAGATATGCATAGATAGAGAGCTTGATTTTCTTTTTTTATTTTTTTTTTTTACTGTAAACAGTCCAATGATTCCTTCCAATTACATTAAACACAGAAAAACTCATTTTCAAAAATTTAATTAAATTACATTAATTTATTAATATTTTTATTGAAAAAATGTTTTCAATAAAAAGAGTTAAATTTTATAGAATCCATAAAATTTGGTAAAGATCTGCTTTCTTTACTAGAAAATCGTTCTAATTAAAAGAATTATGAAAAACCAAACAAAACTCTAGAAAATAATTAAAAAATACGTAAGAAACATAAGTTGATTATTTTACAGATGAAAAATGATGAAAATTTTTATTTTTTTTAAATAACAAGAAATTTAACACCGCTCAATACAAATATTTAATATTTTATTATAGTAATCTCATGATAAAAACATGTACGAAAACAGTAAATTCAATATTTTTATTCGGTTAACTCTTCAATAAACATGAATGAGTAAATAAATTTGACAATCAGAATTCAAAATGAAATTCCTCCTCAGATATCCTAGAAAGGGCCTCCTAAAGATGGGCGTAAAAAGCTTCTCCATTCTTCCTACGGTGGATAGAAAATTTTCAATTGTTTTCATAGGTCTTGTGTTCTGTGAGTTGGCTTCTTTTTCTGTGTCCGTTTAATAGGGAAAAAAAGCCAAAAACTTTTCTCAAGTCATACGGTCACAAATAAGTTTAAATGTTTTACTTCAGCCGTGTTTTTACTTATTTATTATTTGATAATAATACATGAATCAATGATTAATACCACATCTATTTTATTCAACTGAATGTATATTTAGGAAAATAAAATAACACGTGTCAGAAACAATAGGAAGAATGCTACCAGTGTGGAAATTTTAAATGTCAGATTGATAGAAATCAATTGATCTTTAAATAATATATTTGGAGGTGCATTTTGGAGATCATCCAAATTTCCAAATTTTTTTGTCACATAAAAGTGTTGTAGCTTATTAAAACAAGTAAAAAGTTTTAAATTCACCCTACTTTTTTTTTCACACTCTATTGCAGAAAGTCCTTTATAAATAATGCTTATTCATTTTTTTAGGTTTATCTCGCGCCATCTATTGGTAGATACATGCAAACTTAAATATAAATAAAAAAAAATTAATTGATTAAATTTAATTACTGAATTAATATTTAAAAAAACTGTATAAAATCAAGAGTCATCCACTACAAGTATAATAAGAAATGTATTTGAACTCAGAGTGGATGAATAAAAAAGTATTTTATAAACCATTAAAAATTTGAACAAGATATATATAGAGAGTGTGAACTAATCAGGAATTTAATAATAAGACATGAGTTAGTGATTAATACCACGTCTATTTTATTCAATTTGATGTATATTTAATTAAAATTGAATAATATGGACGATCTTCCACATACAGCATAATAGGGAAGAATGCTCAATGTGAAGAAATTAAATCAACCTATAAGAAAAGGGAAGCAACAAACCTAAAAGCATGAATGAACTTTTATCATTGTTTCTAAAAATTAATTTATGAATATCTGGCATCATGGATGAAATGTGCATTCAATTTAAAATGAAAGAAAATATTTCAATGGAGTTTCGTTGAACATTTTGTTCGAATTTAAGAAACTATTTCTTCGCGAAAGGCTTAGATTCTGTCTATTTCGAAAAATAGCTTATTATAAAAACTTAGGGGGGGAAAATAAAAAAGAAAATGAAGTTTTATTTAATTGCCACGGAAAATAACTGAATCATAAAGTTGGGAGAGCAAAAATTACTTGAAAGGGAAGAATTCTTGAATAAGGAAAAAAAATATTATAAGAGTAATAATAATGATAATAATAATAACAAAACATTAAAGAAAATCTTTGTTGAAAACATCTTAATTTTTAATGAGCTTTATGCATGCTTGGCGGAGAGTAATTTTCATTACGCGTGTTTAAAAAGTTGCTGCAAGAAGTGATGAGGGAAATAATTACAATAATAATAAAAAAAGTTTACCCTTAAAAAAAGTTTAGTTTCACCCTTTGTGAATCTCGTGCATAAGCCGCCGGTTTCCAAAAATTTTCCTCACAGAATAAGATGAATGCGTCGGTATTCGTAATTGAATCTCAAAATAATAAGTATATCATTTCAACGGTGATGATTTAGGAGCTCTCGGATGCAAGGCTTCACGCTTGAGAAGTCTAGTTACTTCTTCACAAAAAGAGGTTTTATTGCAAACATTAAAAAAAATAGAAATGTTTTGAAACTCTTTTGCAAAGTTGTATTTTCACAATCAATCTAAGAAATTCGTGATAGTACTTTTAAAATAACAATTCAGTATTATTATTTTTTTTTTTTTTATTTTTTTGTTTTCATTTATTTCTGAAAATAAACATAATGTATTTGATAAGAATTGAAAAATAAAGATTGTTATTCTTAGATAAGTTTTAATTTAAAAAAAAATATTTTAGGATAGCTAACATGGTTAACTAATTTAAGCGTGATAGTCTAACTTGTAAAAGGGATGAAATTAATGAAATTAAATCAGTTAGATGTGTGTAATTTATTAAAAAGGCAAATTATACTATTAATATTATTTAATACATTTTCGTTTTCAGTTTGGTTAATCAATAACTGGAATCAATAACTTTTAATTCATTCCAAATTAAAAATACGATGAAAATTTACAAAAATAAAAATAATTGTCCCATTTATGAGAATGCATGATGGGCACATTGTAAATTATTTTTTTCAATGAAAACTTTATTTAAATTAGAAAGAGCAAAAGTTTTTGGAAATGATATGAATGAAATTTTTTTATTTGTAGTCATCAGAAATGACATGGAGATGTATTCAATTATTTAGTATTAGGTTTTCTTGATATCACCTACTTTGTGATATTAACTATTTCTAACCATATTTTTTTTTTTTTTTTTTGCCAAAAAGGGCCATTTTTTATTAAATATATTGCTATGCATACATTGTAGCTATACTTTTTTTTGAAAAAAATAATTATTTATAGCAAAATATATAATTTGAACAGAAGCAATTTATGTAAGAAAAATCAAATACATGCTTTTATAAAAATTGAATTAAACAATAAATATTACTTTAAAATTAAAATGATAAAAACATGATGAATTTATGAAAGAAAAAGGATAATTTTCCAAACAATAAAATTTCATTAAAAGTATTTCAATATATTTTTGCATTAGCTATTAAGTCATGATGCATTGCAAAAAAAGATGAAATAGAAGATTCAGTTTTGAGAATTTCTTTATATTTCTGCCAACAGGTAAAATGACATGAAAAAACGAAGTTATCCAATACGACGACAAAGAAAGAATTTTTGTTTAGAAAAAAAAAAGAATATTTTAAAATGAACAAAAAAATTACGTAAACTCCTGAACTAAATATTGGAGACAAAAATCATTTCAAAAATATATACAAAACTAGGACAGTCATGTATGATAGTTATAAAAAAGTGGTAATTTCATTGTTCATTTAATCATTAGGTTTTCATTTATAAATTATTAGTTTTAAAATTCTGCCTATTATTATCATAATGATGCGATAAACCCTGAGTCTTTTGTTTTATCTATTGTAATTTTAATTGAGATTTAAAACATTATTTTTAATTTTTAAAAATTTACTTAAAAGTATTAAATGTGAATCATGGGACATAGAGATCGAAGTTTTTCCATTGAGAATTCAAACTTTCTTGTGGTTTTAAAACAACTTTCTATTTTCATTGCCGTAGCGCGAGGAGACTTTTTACCCACTGTAGTACCTGCTTTTATTTATTTTATTTTAAGAATTACTAACAACAAGCTTTTGTTATATTCCTATGAAATTACTTTTTACCTCTTTTAGAGCAAAAGTTTAAAAATAATATAAATAGTTTAATTTTTTGTGTAAGTTAAACTTGTAGTGGATGGCACTGGATGTTAACACAGTTTTTCAACTATTAATTCATTAATAAAAATTAATTAATTCATTTTAGTTTTTTTTAGGTTTAAGTTGCCTGTATCTACCAATAGATGGCGCCAGATAAACTTAAAAAAAAAATGAATGAAGATTATTTATAAAGGACTTTCTGCAATAGAGTGAAAAAAAAAGTAGGATTGACTTAAAAAATTTTTTATGTTACTTGTTTTTCATTAGCATCATCCATTTAATCATAGTCATTTTTTTAAAGGGACTCTAAAGATCACATTTACATTCTTTAATATCAAATAATGAAAACGTTTCCTCTATAGCAGCTTTTTCTTGAGGAACAAAAATTGGAAACTGATTTCCTCAAATATTCATTCGTCTCTGCATCCGTTAGCACTAGTCAAAAATTCCCAGAGATTTCTTTTCTAACTCTGTTTGTATCTAAACTAAACTAAACAAAATAAACAAATCTAAACCTTGAGGAGCAGAATAATTCAGGAACAAAAAATCAATATGGCGGCTGCAGGGGAAAAAGTTCTTGCGATGAAGTGTTTGCGAAAAGCAATTGTATGGAACTGAAACTTATTTGCATCACAACAATAAACAAAAAATAAAATAAATAAACAAAAATAAATGACCGATACGTGTTGGTTTTTCCTTTCCTCAAATTGAAAGAGCGGGAAGAACTCTCAGGTGAATTCAAAGTTCATTAGTCTAAATGAAACTTAATGATTAAGGTACAAAAGCAATCGGAACCATTTTTCAAACATTATTGGCTGGTTTACTTTCGACAGACAAAAAAAAATGCTACTACTTTTTCTTTTTCCGATAGAAATTGTTATTTTGTATCATGGCTTCCTAAGAAAAAAAAAAAGATGGAATATATTGATAGTGAATTCTATTTGTGAACAATTTGTTTTCTTCAAGAAGGAAGAGGAAAGAACTGAATATTCGGTGCTTGTATAAGGTTTTTTTCACTCGGTATAAAATATATCATGCAGTCTAAATTATGGCTTCGATCTATACCAGGCAACACTATACCGATGCATTTATAGGATTTTATGCCCTAGTTGTAGATATATACTACACTATCTGGAAGGAAGTGACGGGGACACCCCTCGAAAAGTAGAAAAGGCGACAATACAGCTGCGCAATAATAGGTATCACGTGTCAGCCATATCCTATAAATACTCTGTGGAGTCGACTAGAGTTTTTTTGTCAAGATGCCTCCACGGGAAGAGTTGTCTGAGTTCGAGAAAGGTGTGTTGGTTGGATTGCATCTTGACAAGGTGTCAATTAGGGAGATATACCGTCTCCGTAACTGCTCAAAATCAACTGTAGCACGTGTTGTGTGTCGCTACAAGACTGAGGGACACTGTCAGAACAAACCCCGAAGTGGACGACCTACAGTTCTCACCAGCAGGGGACCGACAGGTGCTCATCAGGGAGATTCGAAGTAACCGTAAAACATCCATGGATAACATCGCTAATGAGTTTAGACAAGCCATAGGTGTGGCCGTTTCGACCAAGACTGTTCGTATCGAGGCCCATAAGTTAGGTTACACTGAACGTTCGGCGGCCCATAAGCCTTTGATTACGAAAAACCAACAAGAAAGAGCGCCTTCGATGGGCCAAAGACCACCGTACTTGGACTCTGGATGACTGGAAACGCGTCCTTTAGAGTGGCGATACACGATTTACCCTTTACCGTTCCGATGGACGTGTTTGGGTATGGAATTTACCAGGAGAACGCCTTTTGCCCGAGTGTGTCGTCCCAACTGTAAAGTTTGGTGGAGGTATGAGTTGGTATTCACTTCACTGCTGTTGCCACTCGGAAAAATGAAGGCGATTTCCCTCTACCGGCCTTGTAGGTGCTGATCGCTTCCACCGACTATTCGTCAAACTAAATAAAACTTCCAGACTACCCACAACTCAGCCCCAGAAGTATTACATTTTTGCATTCGTTTTTTTCATGTTTTTCTGTGATTCTTCGTTGTTGCGTTTGAGAAATGATTTGTTTTACAGGATTTAAAGTGTACGTAAATCTTTTCATTCTGCAAAACAGGCCGTTCTACAAGATATTAGTTCAATACTTTTTGTTTATCTTTTTGGAAAGAAAAAGGGCGATCGTCAATTGTTTATAGTGTAGACTATCAATATTTTCTGTTTGGTCCAATCAGTAGATATGGATAAGAGGGATTGCCTTGAAAGAATTATGGTAAATGTTTTTTTTTTTCGATTCCTACTATTAGTTCACACTCTCCCTATATATATATATCTTGTTCAAATTTCCAATCATTCATACAATACTTTTTATTCATCCACTGAATTGAAATACATTTTTTTAACTTGCAGTGCATGACACTGGATGTTAATACAGTTTTTTTTAATATTAATTCATTCAGAAAATTTAAATAATTAATTTTAGTTTTATATGGGAGAAAAAAAATTCTCTTATATAAGATATTTAGCAGGTTATAAATTAGGAATAAATATCGTCAGTGGAGAAGCGTGTAGATCGCTGTAAAAAAATTTCTTTTCAGATTCTTTGTTCATTCTGGGATTTATTCTGAGTCAAGGAAGAAACAAAATGAAACGTGTATAAATTAGTGTGAGAGATGGGAAGTGTGTGAGAAAGGGAGAATTTTTACTTTAAAAAAATGAATGAAACTTATTTATAAAAGATTTTCTGCTATATAGTGAAAAAAAGAAGAAATTGACTTTAAAATTTTTTTTATATATATTACTTGTTTTTCATTAACATCATCCATTTAATCATCGTCATTTTTTAATGCGACTCTAAAGATCACATTTACATTCTTTAATATCAAATAATGAAACCGTTTCCTCTATAGTAGCTTTTTCTGAGGAACAAATTGGAAACTGCCTTCCTCAAATATTCATTCGTCTCTGCATCCGTTAGCACTAGTCAAAAATTCCCAGGGATTTCTTTTCTAGCTCTATTATAGAAAAAAGAGAGTGTATCTAAACTAAACTAAACAAAATAAAAAATCTAAACCTTGAGGAGCAGAATAATTCAGGAACAAAAAATCAATATGGCGGCTGCAGGGGAAAAAGTTCTTGCGATGAAGTGTTTGCGAAAGCAATTGTATGGAACTGAAACTTATTTGCAACAATAAATAAAAAAAAATAAAATAAATAACCGATACGTGTTGGTTTCCTTTCCTCAAATTGAAAGACCGGGAAAATTCTCCAGGAATATATATTGGGTGAATTCAAAGTTCGTTAGCCTAAATGAAACTTAATGATTAAGGTACAAAAGCAATCGTAACCATTTTTCAAACATTATTGGCTGGTTTACTTTCGACAGACAAAAACAAAAAATGCTACTACTTTTTTTGTGGTTAAAAAAAAGGATTTTTCTTTTTCTGATAGAAATCGTTATTTTTGTATCGTGGCTTCCTATGAAAAAAAAAAAAAGATGGAATATATTGATTGTGAATTCTATTTCTGAACAATTTGTTTTTTTTCAAGAAGGAAGGGGAAAAGAACTGAATATTCGGGTGCTTGTATAGGTTTGGTTTTCACCCAGTACAAAATATAATACATAGTATAGTCTAAATTATGGCTTCGATCTATACCAGATAACACTGTGCCGGTACATTTATAGGGTTTTATGCCCAATACTAGTAGTAGGTATCAGATATATTTGAAACTTCGATTTTTCATTTCTAAAGTAACGTCTTAAAAGCTGATGCTGTTCTCATATCTATCCAATATTTGGAAAATTGTGGAAAATTTAGTCATTCCAAAATTGGGGAAGATATTTGTATGCAGGTTTCATGTAACAAAAATATAATTATAGAATTTCCATACAATTATAACTTCGATATAATATGTCCAATGCAGAATTAATTAAATGAACATTGATCTATAACCTCCTAATTCTCTGTGCTACATTGCATTTAAATGAATGGTTAGATAATTAAGTAATTTAACTTACATTTGAGTCAATATATTAAAAATTTTCAAGAATAAATATGCAGTTTTACTTAACTATTAAAATATATTTTAAAGAAATACGTTTACATTCTTTAATATTATGAAACAAAGCCGTTTTGATATGAACTTTGGAGATTTACAAGAAGAAAAAAATGCTTCCTTCCTTAATGAAGAACATAAATATTTTATTCTAAATTACCTTCGCAATTCAATGAAACGGCAACAACTCATCTCCTTTGCATGTATAAAAACATCAAAGCAGTTCACTGCGCTTTGTTAAATCTCAGTCACAACAAAATGTTTCGGCCTTTGCATAAAATTTAATTCCTGCTCTTAATTTTTTCAAATCAAATGCTAAACAGAAAAAAATAAATAAATAACTGAAAATTTCGAATGCGCTACAAAACGCATTCACCTGTCTTTTACAGTATTTTTTTGAAGGTAGCCATTTTTTATCTTCCACTACCAATTCTAGAATGTATAATAAATTATCCCGCTTCCGCTTCACTGATGTTGCCACTCGGAAAAATGGGGAAAAATGAGGGCGATTTCCCTCTACCGGCCTTGTAGGTGCTGATCGCATCGAACGACTATTCGTCAAACTAAATAAAAATTCGCGACTACCCACAACTCAGCCCCAGAAGTATTCCGTCCTTGCATTCGTTTTTCTTTTTCGTGTTTTTCTGTGATTCTTCGTTGTTGCGTTTGAGAAATGGTTTGTTTTACAGGATTTAAAGTGTACGTAAATCTTTTCGTTCTGCAAAACAGGCTGTTGTACAAAGTATTAGTTCGATACTTGTGTGTATTTTTTATCTTTTGCTATATTGTTATTTTATAATTGCTTGCTATTTTACTTGCTATTTGTTTATCTTTTGTAAATAAAAAGGGCTATCGCCGATTGTTTATTGTATTGACGGTCTATGTATTCTCCCTTGTCCAGTTAGTAGAAATGAATAAAAGGGCTTTCCTTGAAAGAACTGCGATAAATGATATTTTAGGGAGGATTTTTTTCAATTCCTTCTATTAGCTCACACTCTCCCTATATATATCTTGTTCAAATTTTCAATTGTTCTTAAAATACTTTTTATTCATCCACTCAAGTTCAAATACAGTTTTTTTGAACTTGTAGTGGATGACTCTGGGTGTTAATGCAGTTTTTTTTTTCAAATATTAATTCAGTAATTAAATTAAATTAATTAATTTTCGTTTTTTTAGTTTTAAGTTGCATGCATCTACCAATAGAGGGCGCCAGATAAACTTAAAAAATGAGTGAAAATTTTTTATAAAAAACTTGAAAGAATTGTGGTAAATGTTTTTTTTTCAATTCTTACTATTAGCTCACACTGTCCCTATATATATTTATATATCTTGTTCAAATTTTCAATAGTTTATAAACTACTTTTTATTTATTTTTTTTTTTGAACTTGTACTGAAGGACACTGGATGTTAATACAATTTTTTCAAATATTAATTCCTTCATTAAATTTAATTAATTAATTTTAGTTTCATATGGAAGAATTTATCTTATGTAAGATGTTTAGCAGGATATAAATTTAGGAATAAATACCGTCAGTGCGAAGCGTGTAGATAGCTGGAAAAAAATTTCTTTTTCAAATTCGCTTTTCATTCTGGGTACTAGTGTGAATGAAAGAAGGAACTAAATGAAACGTGAATAAATTAGTGAGAGATGGAAAGTGTGAATGTGAGAGAGAGATTTTTTTCTAACTTAAAAAATGAATGAAAATTGTTTATAAAGGACTTTCTGCAATGTAGTGAAAAACGAAATTTGTCTTGCAATGGCAAGTTGGTAGAGCGTTGGCGCAGAATCTTCATGCCTTCGGATCGAATCTCGTCGAAGCATAAAATTTTTAATAAAAAGTAACTAAAATTAAATTTTTCTTTGTTGACCTAAGTAGGAATTGACTTACATTTTTTTTTTTTATATATATTACTTGTTTATGTTAGTGTCAATATGAATATAACAAATTATCCAACATGATTGCTTCTGGAAAATAATTTTGAAAGACAAAAACCCACAATATTTTAGCTTTTTTTAGAAATATTTCATAAACGATCCATTTTGCGATATTTTCCAATTATGGTTATAAAAGGATTAAATTTTCTATAATATTAAGAGGACAGGAAGATTATTTTAAATTCAAACAATACTTTTTAACAAGTTTTTATTTTTAAACAATGATGAAATCACCCAGCTATCAATAATATTTTGGCAACCAGTTTGCAAATTTTAATTGATAGATTAATAAATATCAAGTGATCTTTAAACAGTATATTTGAGGTGCATTTTGGATATCATTCAAAATTCCAAATTTTTTTGTCACATAGAAAGTGTTGTAGTTATTAAAACAAGTAATATAAAAAAAAAGTTTTTAAATTTAATTCTTACTTTTTTTCACTCTATGCAGAAAGTCGTTTACAAATAATTTTCATTCATTATTTTAAGTTTATCTGGCGCCATCTATTGGTAGATATATGCAACTAAAAAATTCTAAAAAATAACATTCATAAACATTCTAAAAAATAAACTAAAATTAATGAATTAATTAATATTTGGAAAAACTGTGTTAACATCCAGCGTCATCCACTACAAGTTCAAAGGAAAATGTATCTGAACTCGAGTGGATGAATAGAAAGTATTTTATGAACGATTGAAAGTTTGGACAAGATATATATAGGGAGAGTATGAGCTACTAGAAGGAATTGAAAAAACAAAAAATAAATAAACCGATGGTTTGAATTTGAGGTTAAAAAGTATACAGATTTTTACACTGAATTTCCGTGGTAAGAATTTAATTTAATGAAGGAAGTTAAAGTTTTCAATAATAAAAAAAGACATAAGTTTGTTATAAATTATCGTAATAGTTATAAATTTTGATAAATTATTTAAAATTTTATATTTATTTATTTTAATTTAATTTTTAATAGTTGTATAATTTATTGTTAAATGATGACGCATCCTAAAAGGTACGGCCTGCCGCATGAATTTAGTGATTTAAAAAAAAAAAAATAATCTTGATTGCTTCTCATTATAGTTTTCATGAAACGCTACTCGCCCATAAGGTATTATGTGTGAAGCTGTGGAGTCTACAGTATATATACACTCATGTCCATAAATTAAGGATAATGAAGTTCAGGCAAAGAAAGAGACAGAAGCAAAACAAATTTGACTTATTTGTAAAGTCTATTCATTAAACAAAAGGTAAAGAGCAAAAAGATACTATATGTTTGACATAATTAATAAAAATTGCGATTTTTACTCCTGAGCAAATTTCAAAAATAACCTATTTACAAAAAACAGTATAACATGGTTAGTATGATGGTTAATATGGAGTATGTCTCCCGGACGATGCAATACAGGCCTTACAACGCCTAGGCATGCTGAGTATCAAATTATCAATCTGATCTTGGGGAATATTACACCACCCATCAAGCAATGCCCTCGAAGTTCCGGTTGACAGGTGGGAGGAGGT
Source organism: Caerostris extrusa (assembly GCA_021605095.1). Taxonomy (NCBI): domain Eukaryota; kingdom Metazoa; phylum Arthropoda; class Arachnida; order Araneae; family Araneidae; genus Caerostris; species Caerostris extrusa. The sequence continues at coordinate 14,168 of BPLR01015223.1, forward strand.
TTTCGGGCTGCAATTCGTCGGCCAAGCATAACCCACACATGCTCTATTGGATTCAAGTCCGGTGAGTATGCTGGCCAATCCATACCTCCAATTGAAGGCATTCGTCTACATTGTTTGCATGGTGAGGACGGGCGTTGTCCTCCATAAACAAAATTCAGTACCCATGGCGCCCCGAAACAAATGTACACGTTGCTCCAGAATGACATCCCGATAGATGTGGCCTGTCATCGTTACACTCTGAACATGTAGGTCAGTTCTGGAACCAAGAAAAATTCCTCCCCAAACGAGCCATCCTGCACCACCGTAACGGTGGCGTTCAATGGTGTTCTCTTGGTGGTAGCGAGTACGTGGCGCTCTCCATATGAAAGTCCAGCGAGAATCAGACTGCAAACTAAACCTGGACTCGTCGGAAAACATCATACCAGACCACTGTTGCGGTGTCCACAATGCATGCTCTCTACCCAGGTTAATCGCAGGCGACAGTGAGTTGCGGTAAGTGGAACACATCTGACAGGCCTACGAGCATATAGACCAATGTGCCCTAATCGTGTACAGACGCTTAGGGCACATTGGTATCTGCACATTGGCACATCTGCCTTGAAACTGTCGTAACTGAAGAGAGCTGACGAGACAGGTCTGATGCTGTGCTCCGTCTGTTTCTTTTTTGGCAATAACTGCTAAATACCGGTCCTCATTCGGCGTTGTAACTCGGGGCCACCTGTGCTCTAACATCTACTCACATTACCATCATCTTGGAATCGTTGCCAAAGCCTGGAGATGACACTCTGGGCGATTCCAAGTTCCTCGGATACTTCCAGCTGGGTACGTCCACATTCCAGTCGTCCTATAGTTCTACCACGTAAAAAATCATCCAAATGCTCCCTTTGTACCATAACTATGCGGTTATTGCACTGAAAGGGTTTTAAAGCGCTTGTGAACAATTTTACTTCTTTGCCACCATTCCTTATATACCCCTCTCTTACACTCGTCATTGTGACGTACTATCTGCGCCATCTGGTGGTTTCCTGTAATTTGCATATTCTTCTTCAAGATGTGTGTGATAATTCTACAGGTGAAATTTTTATTTTAGAGTTCAATTTCTGTGTGATTCTGAATTATCCTTATTTTATGGACATGAGTATATTTTGCAAACGACACGAAATGGAAACATAGATCTGCGATTCATCTTTGATCTAACTATTACATCCCATTAATCCATCCGTTTTTAGTCTCAAACAAGTAATATAAAAAAAAAATGTCAATTCCTCCTTTTTTTTTCACTCTATTGCAAAAAAGATCTTTAGAAATAATTATCTTTCGTTTTCTTAAGTTTGTCTGGCGCCTTCTATTGGTAGATGCATGCAACTTAAATCTAAAAACAACTAAAAGGAATGAATTAAATTTAATTACCGAATTAACGTATGAAAAAACTGAATTAACATCCAGTGTCACCCACTACAAGTTGCAAAAAAAAATATATTTGAACTTGAGTATGTACAATGTATTTACTTCTTTTACTTCAGCAGTGTTTTTACTTATTTATTACTTAGTGATTAATGCCACGTCTATTTTATTCAATTGAGTGTATATTTAAAAAAAAAAATAACACATGACAAAGCAATAGGAAAGAATGCTTAATGTGAAAAATCAAATCAATCATATAAGTAAAACAAGCATGAATGAACCTTTGTCATTGTTTTCTAAACAAGTAAATATCAAAAAAAAAAATTCTTCAACACAATTCCTACTTTTTTTCACTCTATTGCATAAAAGTCCTTTGCAAATAAAGTTGAAAATTTCCCCTTACATCTGGCGCCATCTATTATTAGATACATGCAACTTAAATCAAAAATATTAAAATAAATTAAATAAATTTAATGAATAAATTAATATTTAAAAACTGTATTAAAATCAAGTGTCACCCACTACAAGTTTAATAAGAAATGTATTTGAAGTTGAGTGGATGAATAAAAAGTATTTTATCAACGATTAGAAATTTGAACAAGATATATATAAGGAGAGTGTAAACTAATAGTAGGAATTTAATAATAAGACATGAGTTACTGATTAATACCCCGTCTATTTTATTCAATTTGATGTATATTTAATAAAAATAAATGTATATTTAATAAAAACTGTATTAACATCCAGTGTCATCCACTACAAGTTGCAAAAAAAAATGTATTTGAACTTGAGTAGAGTAATAAAAAGTGTTTTATGAACGATTGAAAATTTGATCAAGATATATATATAGGGAGAGAGTCAGCTAATAGAAGGAATTGAGAAAATGAATTTATAAATATCTGACATAATTTCTAAAAGAAATGCTCATTCAATTTAAAACGAAAGAAAGAATTTCAATGAAGTTGCGTTGAACCTTTTGTTCGAATTTAAGAAACTATTTCTTCGTGAAAAGGGTAGATTCAGGACTATTTCAAAAATAGCTTATCATAAAACTTGGGGGAAAATAAGAAAGAAGATGGAAGTTTTATTTAATTGCCACGGAAAATAACTGAATCATAAAGTTGAGAGCGCAAAAAATTACTTGAAAGGGAAGAATCTTGAATAAGGCGAAAAAAAAAAAAAATATTACAAGAGTAATAATAATGATAATAATAATAACAAAAACCTTAAAAAAAATCTTTGTGTGAAGTATGTTATGAATTTTCTGTAACATCTTAATTTTTAATGAGCTTTTATGCATACTGCCCGGAGAAAGTAATTTTTCATTACGCGTGTTTAAAAAGTTGCTGCAAGAAGTGATGAGGGAAATAATAACAATAATGAGAGAAAGCGTAATTAGTTTCCCCTTTTGTGAATCTCGTGCATAAAGCTACCGTTTCCAAAATTTTTTTCTTCACAGAAGAAGATGAATCCGTCGGGTATTCGTAATTGAATCTCAAAATAATAAGTATATCATTTCAACGGTGATAATTTAGAGCTCGAATGCAGGCTTCACGCTTGGAGAAGTCTAGTTACTTCTTCCCAAAAGAGGTTTCTATTAGAAACATGTAAAAAAAAGAAATGTTTTGTAACTCTTTTGCAAAGTTGTATTTCACATTCAATCTAAGAAGTTTGAGATAGTACTTTTAAATTAAGAATTCAGTATTACTTTTTTTTTTTTTTTTTTTACTTTTTCGTTCATTTATTTCTGAAAATGACATACTGTATTTGATAAGAATTGGAAAATAAAGATTGTGTTATTCTTAGATAAGTTTTGATTTAAAAACACATTTTAGGATAGCTAACGTGGTTAAGTAAATTTAGCGTGATAGGCTAAAACGGATGAAATGAATGAAATTAAATCAGTTAAATGTGTTGAATGTATTTAAAAGGCAAATTACGCTGTTAAGATTATTTAATGCATTTTCATTTTCAGTTTGGTTAATCAATGACGAAAAGCTTTTATTTTAATTCATTCCAGATTAAAAATAAGATGAAAATTTACCAAATAAAAAATAATTGTCCAATTTATGAGAATGTAGGATGGAAACATTGTACATTTTTTCTTTTTTTTTTGTTCAAAAAACCTTCATTTAAATTAGAAAGAACAAAAGTTTTTGTAGCGGATATGAATGAAATTTCTTATTGAGCAGACATCAGAAATGATAAGGAGATTTATTCAGTTATTTAGTATTAGATTTTTCTTGATATCATTTTATGATATCCACTATTTCTCTCAATATTTGCTTTTTTAAGCTGTTGATTAAACAACTGAATTTGTAGGGTTTTTTTGGATTGCATAGATTTGTGTAATCCCAATTATATATGTATTTCTTAACGACTAAACAAAATACAACTATTGAATTAAACACTCGTCTGCTAAAAACAGAAGCTTCATGAGGGAAAGTCACTGTTTTCATTGAAATGAAACATTGAATGCATTTCAATATCTCATTTCAATGAAAACAGTTCAATTGATGGAATCAAATGTTGAGAATCTAACAATTTCTAGAAATTACGTATTAAATATTCGTACGCATTACGCGTATTTAAAAGTTAACTCCTGGAAGTGATGGGGGAAATAATAACAATAAAAAAAAGCGTAATTAGTTTCCGCCTTTGTGAATCTCGTGCACAAAGCTACAGGGCGAGCCTCGGTTTCCAAACATTTTCCCCTCATAGTAGAAGATGAATGCGTTGGGTATTCGTAATTGAATCTCGAAATAATAAGTATATCAATTCTACGGTGATAATTTAGGGCTCGAATACAGGTCTTCCCGCCTGAAGAACTCTAGTTGAAGAGGTTGCTATTAGAAACAAGTAAAAAAAAAAAAAAGAAATGTTTTGTAACTCTTTTGCAAAGTTGTACTTCACATTCTATCTAAGAAATTTGAGATAGTACTTTTTAAAATAAGAATTGAATATTCTCTTTTCTTTTCTTTTTACTTTTTTGTTTATTTATTTCTGAAAAGGACATAATATGTTTGATAAGAATTGGAAAAATAAAGATTATGTTATTCTTAGACAAGTTTTAATTTAGAAAAAACATTTTAGGATAGTCAAGCAGGCTAACGTACAAAATGGATGAAATGAATGAAATTAAATCAGTTAGATGTGTTGAATGTATGTAAAAGGCAAATTACGCTATTAATATTATTTAATACATTTTCGTTTTCAGTTTGGTTAATCAATAATGGGAAGCTATCATTTGAATTCATTCCAAATTAAAAATACGATGAATATTTAGAAAATAAAAAATAATTGTCAATGTATGAGAATGTACGATGGAAACATTGCAAATTATTTCTCTCTTTTTTTTTTCAAAAAAATTTTTATTTAATTTAGAAAGAACAAAATTTTTTGGAAAGGATATTAAGGACATTTCTTATATGTAGTCATCCGAATTGATGTGGAGATGTATTCAGTTAATGTTCAGATAAAGGATCGTTTATGAAATATTTCTTAAAAAAGCTAAAATATTGTGGGTTCCTGAAAATTAAATTATTTTCCTCAAGCAATCATATTGGATAATTTTGGTATATTTATATTGGCATCAACAAAAAAAAAAAAACCCCTTTCCGAGAAAAAATCATTTATCACAGTTTTTTCAAGGCAAGCCCTTTTAACCATTTCTACTTACTGGATCACGGAGAATATATAGACCGGCTATACAATAAACAATTGGCGATCGCCCTTTTTATTTTCAGACGATAAACAAAAGTATCGAAGTAATACTTTGTAGAACAGCACGTTTTACAGAACGAAAAGATTTAGGTACACTTTAAATCCTGCAAAACAAATCATTTTTCAAACGCAACAACGAAGAATCACAGAAAAACACGAAAAAACGAATGGAATACTCTCTGGGGCTGAGTTGTGGGCAGACTCGAATTTTTATTTAGTTTGACGAATAGTCGGTGGAAGCGATCAGCACCTGCGAGGCTGGTCGAGGGAAATCGCCCTCATTTTTTCATTTTTCCGAGTGGCAACAGCAGTGAAGCGGAAGTGGAATAATTTATTATACATTCTAGAATTGGCAGTAGAAGAAAAAAAATGGCCACCTTCAAAAAAAAATAATGTGAAAGGCAGGTGGATTCGTTTGTAGAGCATTCGAAATGTTCAGTTATTTATTTATTTATTCTTTTTCTGTTTAGCATTTGATTTGAAAAAAAAATAAGAAAAAAGGAATGAAATTTTATGCAAAGGCCGAAACATTTTGTTGTGACTGAGATTTAACAAAGCGCAGTGAACTGCTTTGATGTTTTTATACATTCAAAGGAGATGAGTTGTTGCCGTTTCATTGAATTGCGAAGGTCATTTAGAATAAAATATTTATGTTCTTCATTAAGGAAGGAAGCATTTTTTTTCTTCTTGTAAATCTCCAAAGTTCATATCAAAATGGCTTCGTTTCATAATATTAAAGAATGTAAACGTATTTCTTTAAATATATTTTATAAATAATAGCTATTTAAAAATGCATATTTATTCCCGGAAATGTTTAATATAATAAATCAAATGTATTAAAAATACTTAATTATCTAATAATTCATTCATATTAAATGTAAAGCAGAAAATTAAAATTTTATTGATTAATGTTCATTTAATTAATGCTACATTCAGGATATTATATCGAAGTTCTAATTGTATGGAAAATTATTAATTATACTTTTTGTTATATGAAGCTTGCTTACGAATATTTTCGCAATTTTCGAAGGACTAAATTTTGAAAAGTTTAAGTTCAATGCACTTAAGGCTTTATTTTAAAAATGAATAAATCCAGCTTTCCAATGTATTTGATATCTGGAACTAGTATACATAACAACTATGGTATAAATCATAAAACTAGTTGTAGATATATATCTCTACAACAAGGGCATCAAATCCTATAAATGTATCGCTATGATGTTATCTGGTATAGATCGAAGCCATAATTTAGACTACATGATATATTTTATACCGAGTGAAAACCAAACCTATACAAGTACCCAAATATTCTGTTCAAATATTCTGTTCTCCTTGAAGAAAACAAATTGTTCAGAAATAGAATTCACAATCAATATATTCCATGTCTTTTTTGAGGAAGCCATGATACAAAATCACAATTTCTTTCAGAAAAAAAAAATCCTTTTTTTTTGAACCGAAAAAAATAGTAGCATTTTTTTCTGTCGAAAGTAAACCAGCCAATAACGTTTGAAAAATGGTTCCGATTCCTTTTGTATCATAATCATTAAGTTTCATTTAGGCTAACGAACTTTGAATTCACCCAATATATATTCATGGAGAGTTCTTCCCGGTCTTTCAATTTGAGGAAAGGAAAACAACACGTATCGGTTATTTATTTTATTTATTTATTTTATTTTTTTGTTCATTGTTGCGATGCAAATCAGTTTCATTTTCATACAATTGCGTTTCTGAAACACTTCATCGCAAAAACTTTTTCCCCCTGAAGTCGCCATATTGATTTTTGCTCCTGAATTATTTTGCTCCTCAAGGTTTAGCTTTGTTTATTTTGTTTAGTTTAGTTTAGATACGCTCCCTTTTTTTCCTATAATGGAGTTAGAAAGAAAATCGCTGCGAATTTTGACTAGTGCTAACGGCTGCAGAAACGAATGAATATTTGAGGAAGGCAGTTTTCAATTTTGTTTCTCAAGAAAAGCTACTATAGAGGAAACGGTTCCATTATTTGATATTAAAGAATATAAATATGTTCTTTAGAGTCGCATTACAAAATGACTATGATTAAATGAATGACATTAATGAAAAACAAGTAATATAAAAAAAAAAATTTTAAAGTCAATTCCTACTTTTTTCCCTCTAATGAAATTCACTCTATTCATTCATTTTTAAGTTTATTTGGCGCCAACTAATGGTAGATCTATGCAACTTAAATTTAAAACAAAACTAAAATTAATGAATTAAATGTAATGAATGAATTAATATTTGAAAAAACTGTATTGATATCACGTTTCATCCACTACAAGTTCAAAAAAAAAGTATTTGAACTTGAGTGGATGAATAAAAGCATTTTATTAACGACTGAAAATTTAGACAAGATATATATATATATATATATATATATATATATAGGAAGAGTGTGAACTAATAGAAGGAGTCGAAAAAAAAAGCACACAAAAAATTAAACTATTTATATTATTTTTAAACTTTTTGCTTATAAAAAAAAGGACGAAGTAATTCCGTAGAAATATAACAAAAAGCTTGTTGTTAGTAATTCTTAAAATAAAATAAATAAATGTTCGTACTACAGTGGGTAAAAAGTCTTCTGGTGCTAGGGCAATGAAAATAAGAAGCTGTTTTAACACCACAAAAAGTTTTAATTCTCAACGGATCACTTTATCACGTGATTCAAATAAAATACTTTTAAGTAAATTCAATCAAAATTAAAAATTATGTTTTAAATCTCAATAAAATTGCAATGAACAAACAAAAAGACTCAGGAGGTTTTTCGCATCATTATGATAATAATTAGCAGAATTTTAAAAACTGAAAATTTATAAATGAAAATCTAATGATTAAATGGCCAATGAAATTACCAATTTTATTATAACTATCATACATGACTCTCCTAGTTTTGTATATATTTTTGAAATGATTTTGTCTTCAATATTTAGTTCAGGAGTTTACGTAACTTTTTTTGTTCATTTTAAAATATTCATTTTTTTTCTAAACAAAAATTCTTTTTTGGTCGTCGTATTGGATAACTTCGTTTTTTCATGTCATTTTACCTGTTGGCAGCAATATAAAGAAATTCTCAAAACTGAATCTTTACGTCATCTTTTGCAATGCATCATGTACTTAATAACTAATGCAAAATATATTGAAATACTTTTAATGAAATTTTATTGTCTGGAAAGTAATCCGTTTTCTTTCATAAATTCATCATGTTTTTATCATTTTAATTTTAAAGTAATATTTATTGTTTAATTCAATTTTTATAAAGCATGTATTTGATTTTCTTACGTAAATTGTTTCTGTTCAATTATATATTTTGCTATAAATAATTATTTTTTTCAAAAAAAAAAAAAAGCATAGCTACAATGTATGCATAGCAATATATTTAATAAAAAAAAAATGGCCCTTTTGGCAAAAAAAAAAAAAAGCAAATATGGATAGAAATAGTTAATATCACAAAGTAGGTGATATCAAGAAAAACCTAATACTAAATAATTGAATACATCTCCATGTCATTTCTGATGACTACAAATAAGAAATTTCATTCATATCATTTCCAAAAACTTTTTGCTCTTTCTAATTTAAATAAAGTTTTCATTGAAAAAAATAATTTACAATGTGCCCATCATGCATTCTCATAAATTAGGCAATTATTTTTTACTTTGTAAATTTTCATCGTATTTTTAATTTGGAAGGAATTAAAATCAAAACCTGTCATTATTGACTAACCAAACTGAGACAAAATTATTAGGTATAATATTTTAATTTGTCTTAAATAAATTCAATACTTCTAACTGATTTAATTTCATTCATTTTTCACGTTAGCCTGTTTGACTATCCTAAAATGTTTTTTAAATTAAAACTTATCTAAGAATAACATAATCTTTATTTACCAATTTTATATCAAATACATTATGTCATTTTCAGAAATAAATGAACAAAAAAGTGGAAAAAAAAAAAAAGTAACACTGAATTCTTATTTGAAAAAAGTACTATCTCAAATTTCTTAGATTGAATGCGAAATACAACTTTCAAAAGAGTTGCAAAACATTTCTTTTTTTTTTTTAGATGTTTCTAATAGAAACTTTTTTGGGGAAGAAGTAATTAGATTTCTCAAGCGTGAAGCCTTGTATACGAGAACTCTAAATTATCACCGTTGAAATGATATACTTATTATTTTGAGATTCAACCACGAATACCCAACGCATTCATCTTATTCTGTGAGGGAACATTTTTGGAAACAGAGGTAGCTTTATGCACGAGATTCACAAAGGGCGAAACTAATTTCTCTTTTTTTTTTATTATTATTATTATTTCCCCCCATCATTTCTTTCAGCAACTTTTAAGTTCGCGTAATGAAAAATTACTTTCTTTGGGAAGCATGCATAAAAGCTCATTAAAAATTAAGATGTTACAGAAATTCATAGCATACTTCACACAAAAGATTTTCTTTAATGTTTTTGTTATTATTATCATTATTATTAAAGAAATAATTTACATTTATTTGTAAAAGAGAATTAATTTACAACGTTTCCGTCCTACTTTCTCATAAACTGGACAATTATCTTTTATTTTCTAAATTTTCATCGTATTTTTAATTTGGAATGAATTAAAATGAAAACTTCCCATTGTTGACTAACCAAACTGAAAACAAAAATGTATTAGATATAATCGCTTAATTTTGTCTTTTAAATAAATGCAACACATCCAACTGATTTCATTTTATTCAATTCGTTCATTTTGCATCTTAGCCTGCTTGCTAAAATGATTTTTAATTTAAAACTTATCTAAGAATAACGCAATTTTTATCAAATACATTATGTCATTTTTAAAAATAAATGAACGAAAAAAAAAAAAAAAGACTAAAAAGTAATATTCAATTCTTATTTTAAAAGTTCTATCTCAAATTACTTAGTTTGAATGTGAAATAGAACTTTGCAAAAGAGTTAACAAAACATTTCTTTTTTTTTTATATATGTTTATAATAGAAAACCTCTTTTTGCGAAGAAGTAACTAGACTTCTCCAAGCGTGAAGCCAGCATTCGAGCTCTAAATCATCACCGTTGAAATGATATACTTATTATTTTGAGATTCAATTACGAATACCCAATGCATTCATCCTCTTCAGTGAGGAAAAATTTTGGATACCGGTAGCTTTGTGCACGAGATTCACAAAAGGGGAAACTAATTACACTTTTTTTATTATTATTGTTATTATTTCCCCCATCACTTCTTTGTAGCAACTTTTAAATACGCGTAATGAAAAATTACTTTCTCCGGGCAATATGCATAAAAGTTCATTAAAAATTAAGATGTTACAGAAAATTTATAACATACTTCACACAAAGATTTTCTTCTTTAATGTTTTTGTTATTATTATTATCATTATTATTACTCTTGTAATATTTTTTTTTTCGTCTTATTCAAGATTTCTTCCCTTTCAAGTAATTTTTGCGCTCTCAACTTTATGATTCAGTTATTTTCCGTGGCAATTAAATAAAACTTCATCTTCTTTTTTATTTTCCTCCCAAGTTTTATAATAAGCTATTTTTCGAAGTAGACCCAATCCACCCTTTTCGCGAAATATTTTCTTAAATTCGAACAAAAGGTTGAAAGCAACTTCATTGAAATTTATTCTTTCATTTTAAATTGAATGCGCATTTCTTTCAGTATGCCAGATAGCTCTAAATTCATTTTTTAATTCCTGCTATTAGCACACACTCGTCCTATATATATGTTGTTCAAATTTCCAATCGTTCATGAGATACTTTTTATTCATCCACTCCAGTTCAGATACATTTTTTGAACTTGTAATGGATGACACTGGATGTTAATTAATTTTTTTTTTTTTTTTTAATTTAAGTTGCTTATATCTACCAATAGATGGCTCCAGATAAACTTACAAAAATGAATGAAAATTATTTATAAAGGAATTTCTGCAATAGAGTGAAAAAAAGTAGGAATTGACTTTAAAAATTTTTTTTTTATCTTACTTATTTAGAAAACAATGACAAACGTTCATTCATGCTTTTGGGTTTCTTGCTTGTTTTTCTTATAGGTTTGATTTAATTTCTCCTTATTGAGCATTCTTCCGTATTATACTGTATGTGGAAGAATCTTCCATATTATTTTATTTTTATTAAATTTACATCAAATTGAATAAAATAGATGTGGTATTAATCACTAATTCATGTCTTATTATTCAATTCCTTCTATTAGCTCACACCCTCTCTCTATATATATCTTGTTCAAATTTTCAATCGATCATAAAATACTTTTTTATTCATCCACTCGAGTTCAAATACATTTTTGAACTTGTAGTGGAAGACATTTGATGTTAATACTGTTTTCTCATATATTAAATCATTAATTAATTTTAGTTTTTCTTAGATTTAAGTTGCATGTATCTAATAATAGATGGCGCCGGACGTATGAGGAAATTTTTAACTTTTAATTGTAAAGGAATTTTCTGCAATATAGTGAAAAAAAAAAAGTACGAATTTATTATATTATTTATTATTTATACTTAAACAAGTAATTAAAAAATTATATTACTTGTTTAAGTAATAAATAAGTAAAAACACTGAAGTAAAAGAAAGTAAATACAATTGAATTTGTTTTTGTGCAAGGGATAGGAACCGCATAAAAATCACATAGAAAAAATATCCTGAAACTTCATAAATAGCAATAATATATATTGTTTGTAACATATTTTTTAAGAAATTACTTTATGAGATAAATAGGGACTGCATAAAAAAAGTCCCACACAGATGTTCAATTTTTATTTTTAAAAGTGCTATCTCGAATTTCTTAGATTGAACGGGAAAAACACAACTTTGCAAAAGAGTTAGTTACAAAACATTTCTTTTTTTTTTATATATGTTTCTAATAGAAACCTCCTTTTGAAAAGAAGTACCTAGACTTCTTCAAGCGTGAAGCCTGCATTCGAACTCTAAATTATCACCGTTGAAATGATATACTTATTATTTTGAGATTCAATTACGAATACCCAACGCATTCATCTTATTCTGTGAGGAAAAATTTTGGAAACCGGTAGCTTTGTGCACGAGATTCATAAAGGGGGAAACTAATTACGCTTTTTTGTTATTATTGTTATTATTATTATTTCCCCACCACTTCTTGCAGCAACTTTTAAACACGCGTAATGAAAAATTACTTTCTCTGGAAACATGCATAAAAGCTCATTAAAAATTAAGATGTTACAGAAAATTCATAACATACTTCAACAAATATTTTCTTCTTTAATGTTTTTTGTTATGATTATCATTATTATTACTCTTGTAATATTTTTTTTTTCGACTCATTCAAGATTTCTTCCCTTTGAAGTAATTTTTGCGCTCTCAACTTTATGATTCAGTTATTTTCCGCGGCAATTAAATAAAACTTCATCTTCTTTTTATTTTCCTCCCAAGTCTTATAATAAACTATTTTTCGAAATAGACCCGAATCTACCCTTTTCGCGATGAAATAGTTTCTTAATTTCGAACAAAATGTTCAACGCAACTTCATTGAAATTCTTCTTCTTTCATTTTAAATTGAATGTGCATTTCTTTCAGGATGCTAGATGTTTATATTTTTTTTTTTTCAATTCCTTCTATTAGTTCACACTCTCTTTATATATATCTTGTTCAAATTTTCAATCGTTCATAAAATACTTTTTATTCATCCACTCGAGTTCAAATACATTTTTTTGAACTTGTAGTGGATGACACTTGATGTTTATACAGTTTTTTCAAACATTAATTCAGTAATTAAATTTAATTATTTATTTTAATCTTTTTTTTTAGAATTAAGTTGCATATATCTACCAATATATGGCGACAGATAAACTTAAAAAAAAATGAGAGAAAATTATTTATGATGGACTTTCTGCAACAGAGTGAAAAAAAAGTAGGAATATTACTTGTTTAGAAAACAATGAAAAACGTTCATTCATGCTTCTAGGTTTCTTGCTCCTTTTCTTATAGCTTTGATTTAATTTCTCCACATTGACAGTTCTACCATATTTTGCTGTATATGGAAGAATCTTCCATATTATTTTATTTTTCTAAAAAACATCAAATTTAATAAAATAGATATGGTATCAATCACTAATTAATGTCTTATTATCCAATTCCTATTATTAGTTCACAATCTCCGTATATATCTTGTTCAAATTTTCAATCGTTAATAAAATAATTTTTATTCATCCACTCAATTTCAAATACATTTTTTTAAATTTGTAGTGGGTGACATTTGATATTAATACAGTTTTTTTTCAAATATTAATTCATTTATTAAATTGAATAAATTAATTTGAGTTTCTTTATTTAAGTTGCATAAATCTATCAATAGAGGGCGCCAGATAAACTTAAAAAAAAAAATGAATGAAAATTATTTATAAAAGGAATTTCTGCAATGGAGTAAAAAAAAGTAGGAATTGATTTAAAAAAAAAAATTATATTTATATTACTTGTTTAGAAAACAATGACAAACGTTCATGCTTCTAGGTTTGTTGCTTGTTTTCTTATAGGTTGATTTAATTTCTTCACACTGAGATAAGTAAACACATAAATAAGTAAACACACTGCTGCAGGAAAGGAAGTAAATACGCTTAAACATGTTTTTGTGCAGATGATAGTTTCGTTTGCCGTTCTACGGTCATTTTATGCGCACTTTAGGCTAAGTAGACTGGGATCTACAGTTTAGCGTGGATTCCGAATCACCTACAAACGTCCATGCCACAGACACAATTCGCCCTGAAACCTGTGGCAAATGTTTTTTCTTTAAATTAAAATTATCTAAGAATAACATAATTTTCCATAATGTTCCAATTTGTATTAAATACATTATGTCATTTTTAGAAATAAATAACGGAAAAGTAAAAAAAAAGAAAAGAAATATTCAATTCTTATTTTAAAAATTTCTTAGATGGAATGTGAAATACAACTTTGCAAAAGTTTTAACAAAACATTTCTTTTTTAATGTTTCTAATAGAAACCTCTTTTGGGAAGAAGTAACTAGACTTCTCCAAGCGTGAAGCAATGATTCGAGGTCTAAATCATCACCGTTGAAATGATATACTTATTATTTTGAGATTCAATTACGAATACCCGACGCATTCATCTTATTCTGTGAGGAAAAATTTTGGAAACGGTAGCTTTGTGCACGAGATTCACAAAGGGAAACTAATTATGCATTTTTTTTTATTATTATTATTTCCCTCATCAACTTCTTGCAACAACTTTTTAAATACGCGTAATGAAAAATTACTTTCTCCGGGCAGCATGCATAAAAGCTCATTAAAAATTAAGATGTTACAGAAAATTTATAACATACTTCACACAAAGATTTTCTTCTTTAATAATTTTGTTATTACCATCATTATTATTATTACTCTTGTAATATTTCATTTTCGCCTTATTCAAAATTTCTTTCCTTTCAAGTAATTTTTGCACTCTCAACTTCATGATTCAGTTATTTTCCGCGGCAATTAAATAAAACTTCATCTTCTTTTTATTTTCCCCCAAGTTTTTATAATACGCTATTTTTCGAAATAGACCGAATATACACTTTTCGCGAAGAAATATTTTCTTAAATTCGAACAAAACGTTGAAAGCAACTTCATTGAAATATTTTCTTTCATTTTAAATTGAATGCGCTTTTATTTCAGGATGCCAGATACTTATAAATTCATTTTTTAAATTTCTTTTATTAGCTCGAACTCGCCCTATATATATCTTGTTCAAATTTTCAATCGTTCATAAAATACTTTTTATTTCATCCACTCGAGTTAAAATGCATTTTTTAACTTGTAGTGGATGACACTGGATGTTAATATAGTTTTTCAAATATAAATTCAGTAATTAATTTTAATTAATCCATTTTATTTTCTTTTAAATTTAAGTTTCATATATCTACCCATAGATGGCGCCAGATAAACTTAAAAAATGAATGTTAATTATTTTTTAAAGGACTTTCTGCATTATAGTGTAAAAAAAATAGGAATTGA
This sequence comes from Caerostris extrusa, assembly GCA_021605095.1. Taxonomy (NCBI): domain Eukaryota; kingdom Metazoa; phylum Arthropoda; class Arachnida; order Araneae; family Araneidae; genus Caerostris; species Caerostris extrusa. Next base: position 29,313 of record BPLR01015223.1, read on the forward strand.
CTTAATTTTTTTTTTTTATATTACTTGTTTTTTAAAAAATAAATATGCCATAATTATACATGAATATGGATTTTAATACAATTAATTTTTAATTTTGAGGATTTCATTTTTTGGATTTTAATATAATCTTTTATATTGACCAATTTGTAATCATCAATATACAGGCTGTCCATAAAGTTATTTTATACTTTCAAAAATTTTCTTACAAACGCAAATGAAAACATAGACAACTGTATACAAAATAAGACATTTAGCTGGATATAGTAAACTATTCAAACTAAAAATGTATATTTCCTCTCGAGGAATCCGAACTGACCTATCCGTTTCGCCCTCCATTAGGCGAAAAACGGGATTTTCAGGACAGTGCGAGTACAAAATAAAATTCTCCAAAAACTCCAGGATAAAAGCAACCCTGCTCTTTTACCACAATGCCATCTTTGAAAATCCCAGATCGCATCTACTCGACCAGGAATCAGTCACCATTCCTATAACATTTCGTCGTTTTACCGCCTTTTTCTTCCTACGTTTGAAGTTAGCGCGGACCTCTTTTTGATATTTATCGATTTATTTTTTTTTTTTTTTTTTTCTCCTACTTCCGTTTCTTCTCTGACGTAATATTTTCACTGACGGGAAAAGTACTGATAAAAACAGGATTTTCGGAGTTATGGAACGCAGTTCTCCAGAAATAATAAAAAAAAATAGGACGAGGGGGATTATTTTGTTATTTGCTCTTTTATTTGTACTGGAAGTTTTTAAAAACGCCACAAGTTTTTGAGTAACTTGCGGTGTTCAAAAACTTGGAAATGTTACTCGGAGAAAGTTATAGTTCTCAGAAAATCTTGTTGTGTGACAGATAAAAGTCTTAAACTTGTTAAAAGAAAGATGTCGTCTTTTTATAGATATATTGTTACTTTTCGTTTAATTAGAGTTAAGAAAGTAAACTTTGATGTATCAAACAATTTTAAACAATGTATTCTGTAGTTAAATATTTTGAAAAATAAACACCTTAATTGCAATGTTATCATTAGATGAGAAACTAAATTATACTTCATAAATTTTTTTAAAATTACCTAACTTGAAAGTAAATTTTCAAAGTACACGGATACTTTCAAAATAATGCTTTGTTCTAATACAGCTAGCAAACAACTTAGACAGTTGTCTTCTATGCCTTAAGGCAAAGACTTCATCGCCGTTACTCACTTAGCACTACCCAGGAGGTGCGTGCAGCTTGAAGACAAGCTACGCACGCGGAGTATCAATACCTCCACATCGCTCTACGATCCTGTTAAACAGGGACCTACGGTTTAAAGTGGATTCCGAACCACTACAAACACCCATGGCACCGCCGGGACTCGAACCTGAAACTTGTGGTACCAAACGTTAGCCACTCGGCCATTCAGACCCAATTTTTAATATTATATTGACTATTTTGTATTCATTAGTATACAGGTTGTCTATATAGTTTTTACAATTTCAAAAATTTTCTTACAATAGCAAATGAAAATACAGATAAGTGAAAAATGTATACAGAATGAGACGTTTAACCTGATGTAGTAAATCATCTAAACTAAAAATGTGCATTTTTAATACGCTTTTATTAGTTTCACCTGTATGTTTGTTTGTTTGTAATTGATTCTTTGGGCTCGATTTTGCCCTATTTTAAGCGATCAGATTTAATTGAAACGTTGTAGACTTATCAAGGACACTAAAATATTTCATTAAGTTTATTACCTCTTCATGATTAGGATCGCCAGGATCAGTGATTTTATTTTAACTTATGAAGAGCTATTTAACCCATGTAGAATGAAAGTACCCAAGACATTCAAACCTATGTGGGACAGCGGCACAACAGATAACGCGCCTGGCTACGTATAAGGATATGATTCCTTGTTCGAATCCTGGCTGGCTCGATCTATTCGCATTTAGCCTTTGTTTTACTCACAGTTTAAGTACTATAGTTCCAGTCCTCCGTACCGGGACCTCATTTAAATATTGTAGTTTAAAAACACTAAAAAACACGCTTTAAGAGTTAATCAAAGTAATAAATTATAGTTTAACTCTAAAAACATGTTTTTAGTGTTTTTTAATCAAACTAAAGAGAAAAAAAATAATTGTTAACATAAGAATAAAATGACTGACGAGAAAATGAATGTCACTGTTCTAAAAGCGTGGGTTGCTTTGTTATTTTTACTTTTTAGTTTGAATAACTCCAAAAGCGTGTTTTTAGTTTTTTTAAACTATAATTTTTCCTGAGGAATCCAAACTGACCGATCCTTTTCGCCGTCCATTTGGCGAAAAACGGGATTTTCAGGACAGTGCAGGGTGTACAAAATAAAGTTCTCCAAAACTCGGATAAAAGCAACCCTGCTCTTTTATCGCAATGCCATCTCTGAAAATGCCAGATCGCATCTGCTCGACCAAGAATCAGTCACCGTTCCTATAACATCTCGTCGTTTTACCGCCTCTTTCTGCCAGCGGTTGAAGTTAGCGCGGACCTCTTTTTTTGATATTTATCGATTTATTTTATTTATTTATTTATTTTTCTCGTACTTCCGTTTCTTCTCTGACGTAATATTTTCACTGACGGAAAAAGTACTGATAAAAACAGGATTTTCGCGGAAATGTTAAAAAATTGAAAAAATTATGGAACGCGGTTCTCCAGAAAAAAAAAAATAGGACGAGGGGGATTATTTGGTTATTTGCTCTTTTATTTGTACTGGAAGTTTTTAAAAACGCCACAAGTTTTTTTGAGTAACTCGCGGTGTTCATAAAACTTGGGAATGTTTCTGGGAGAAAGTTAGCAATCGGCAAAGAAGTTCTTAGAAAATGTTGATGTGTGACCGATAAATGTCATGAACTAGTTAAAAGAAAAATGTCTTCTTTTTTCAATTCCTATTATTAGCTAACACTCTCCTTATATATATATATCTTGTTCAAATTTTGACATTTTTGTTGTTTTGTTTCTGTTTCAAAATTTTCACAATCACTTGTTGCACGTTTTTGTGTTCTATTTATTTACTTACTATTTATTTATGACACTATTACTGTGGCATTTTTTTTTTTTTTTTTTTTTTGATAAAAATAAGTGTACCTCAAAAAATATAAAATGATACTAGAATACTCAAAAGTTAAAAACTATTGCAATACTTGATTTAGAAACTTTTATCACAAGTTTCAGTATATATTTTTCATTTTGAAAAATTTCTTAAAGAATATTCAATTTTACTCATTTTTAATTAAATAAAAAAAAAATCCCCCAATTTTTTTTTAAGAGACAAAAAAATTTCAGAATTTTCAGGAGGTTCAGAGGACAATGGTAGATTTCCCGGCTTCAAAGGATAGTAGGCTCTCTCATGCATCCGGCATAAATGACCTGATTGGCACATGATGAAAGATCATAGCAAACAGTGCTCAGTATTTCATTCATTAATCACACTTACGAGCTCGAATATCAGAAATTGAAATTTCTTTAAAAAAACGACTCAAGTTTCTTACCAAACTTAATAAATGATTATGAATGCATAATGCAAAAATGACGTGATGCAATGAGTCGATTATAGCTGTTTTTGTGATACATGATGATGATGTAAAATATCGATTATGCATGCTGTATAATCGACATGAAATAGCTAATACATGAAAATATGAATACATCAAACACCTAATACATGAAAACAGGAATACATCAAACGCCTAATACATGAAAATATGAATACATCAAACGCCTAATACATGAAAATATGAATACATCAAACACCTAATACATGAAAATATGAATACATCAAACGCCTAATACATGAAAATATGAATACATCAAACACCTAATACATGAAAATAGGAATATATGAAACAGTTAATACATAAATATAGGAAACACCTAATACATGAAAACAGGAATACATCAAACACCTAATACATAAAAACATGAATACATCAAACACCTAATACATGAAAATATGAATACATCAAACACCTAATACATGAAGATATGAATACATCAAATACCTAATACATGAAAATATGAATACATAAAGCGCCTAATACATGAAAATATGAAACACGTAATACATAAATACATGAAACACCTAATACATGAAAACAAGAATACATAAAACACCTAATACATGAAAACATGAATACATCAAACACCTAATACCTGAAAACATGAATACATGAAACACTTGATACATAAATACAAGAAACACTTCACACATGAAAACATGAATGCATCAAACACCTAATGCATGAAAACATGAATGCATAAAACACATAATACATCATGTAAAATGTCGATTAGGGCTAATCTTTCATACAAATTCTACTTTTCCCACTAATTAGTCATAGGTAAAATCCATTCATGTTAAACTGGTAACCATTCCACTATCTGAACCACTTGACATACCACATGCGTCAACCATTTAGTTTTTCAGTACCACATAATTTCATTCCCTACCCTCAGACTCAGTCCACGATCTCTTAAGCATAATACCTACTGCAGAGAGCAACCAACGCATTTATAACATTCATCTCTATTCCGCACATCAACTCTTGATGAGGAACGGGTGGCAAAACGCAAGTTAAGTTACTAGCGTGTGCATTTTTTCTTGTTATTTATTCTGCAGTGAATAATTTATTATGAATTTGTCATACTTTTAAATTAATGATAATAATTATAATTATAAAATACGTGTGACTAACTACGTCAAGATGTTCACTTTAGAGTATTCGATGGTTTCTGGTTGTTTGAATTACAATCACTGCTTTGAAATATACCTAAATTTGGATGCAATTATAAGAAAGTCTTATATATTGTGTCATTTATATCCTAACCACCTGATATACCATATGCGTCAACCATTTAGCTATCCAGTACAACATACCACATGCGTCAACCATTTAGTTTTCCAGTACCACATACCAGTTATCCAGTACACCATACCACATGCGTCAACCATTTAGTTTTCCAGTACAGCATAATTTCATTCCAACCTCAGACAAATTCCAGTACAGTAGTTTTCCTGTACAGCATACCACATGCGACCAACATACCATTTACCCAGTGCAACATGTCACATGCGTCAACCATTTAGTTTTCCAGTACAGCATAATTTCATTCCAACCTCAGACAAATTCCAGTACAGTAGTTTTCCTGTACAGCATACCATATGCGACCAACATACCATTTACCCAGTGCAGCATGTCACATGCGTCAACCATTTAGTTTTCCAGTACAGCATAATTTCTTTCCAACCTCAGACAAATTCCAGTACAGTAGTTTTCCTGTACAGCATACCACATGCGATCAACATACCATTTACCCAGTGCAACATGTCACATGCGTCAACCATTTAGTTTTCCAGTACAGCATAATTTCATTCCAACCTCAGACAAATTCCAGTACAGTAGTTTTCCTGTACAGCATACCACATGCGACCAGCATACCATTTACCCAGTGCAACATGTCACATGCGTCAACCATTTAGTTTTCCAGTACAGAATAATTTCATTCCAACCGCGGACAAATTCCAGTACAGTAGTTTTCCTGTACAGCATACCACATGCGACCAGCATACCATTTACCCAGTGCAACATGTCACATGCGTCAACCATTTAGTTTTCCAGTACAGAATAATTTCATTCCAACCTCGGACAAATTCCAGTACAGTAGTTTTCCAGTACAACATACCACATGTGACCAACATACCACGTACTTGTTATCCAGTACAACATACCACATGTGACCAACATACCACATACCAGTTATCCAGTACAAGATACCACATGCGTCAACCATTTAGTTTTGCATTACAACATAATTTCATTCCAACGATAGACTTATTTCACGATCTCTTGAGCATAGTAGCTACTGCAGGAACCAACCAACGCATTTACGACCTTCATCTGTATTCCGCACATCGACCCTTGATGAGGAACGAGGGGCAAAACAGCAAGTTACGTTACAAAAAATCTAATGAGGGCAGGAACACCCCATCGGCTCCTTACTCCACCCCCATCCAAGGAGGGTGGGAGAAAAAACAGGGAAAGGAACTTTATTATATCACGCAATAGGAAACTGCAATGCATACGTGCATGAAAGTCACTCCGTTACGGTTACAGTGTTATATCCCCTGATACAAACTTCGTCAATTCTCGACTCAGAAAAAACTGCAGAAGCTATGTTACAACCATTCTTTCAAAAGAAAAAGTATTGATATAATAGAAATAAGGAGGTTTTCTTAGGGGAAAAGGAATGCTTTGTGCCTTCTGTTTCTTTTTTTTTCTTTTTTCGGACGTTGTTCTGGAGAATTGTTTGAGGTACTTGAGTAGCTGAATAATAGGATGGTATAAATAGTGAAGAAACAGATGTATACACCACTATATAAATAGAGATGGGATTTATTTTAATGATTTTGTACTCTAAGAGATGGCGTTCTTATTTATGCTACTTGGATTGTTTTGTTTCATCATTAAATGCTTAAGATCTTCAAGCATTGCCTTGTGTGTGTGTGTGTGTGGTGTAAAACTTTTGTAACTTTTTTTTTGTTTGTTCTATTAAGATTTTATATTGACAGGCAATTAAAAATAGAGAAAGAATGAAAAAGCACAAAAAAAGCTCCATAACGTCCATATGTGGGGTCGCTGAACGTTAAAAGCAATTTGTAAGTGAAATGATCTCATACATTCTGGGTATTCATTATTAAAATTAAATATATTTAATATATCTGATATTTTTTGTATCAAATATTGATTTTTTCCGATAATCCAACAGCAATGACAGTTGAAATAATATTTCACGCTATATTGATATTCTTACGGTGCACCATCAACACCGTTATCACAACGAATTTCCATGTGAAATGTAGATTACGGCTAATTTTCCCACTAACTCTATTTTTTACACTAATTAGTCATCGTTAAAACCTATTCATGCTAAAATGGTAATCTCTTCGGGTGCAAATCTTTTCTATCCTAACCACTTGACATACCACAAGCGTCAACTATTTATTTTACCAGTACAGCATAATTTCATTCCTACCGCAGACAAATTCCAGTACAGTAGTTTTCCAGTACAACATACTACATGCGACCAACATACTATTTATCCAGTACAACATACCACATGCGTCAACCATTTAGTTTTCCAGTACCACATAATTTCATTCCAACAATAGACTTATTTCATGATCACTTGAGCATAGTAGCTACTGCAGGAAGCAACCAACGCATTTACGACCTTCATCTGTATTCCGCACACCGACCCTTGATGAGGAACGAGGGGCAAAACAGCAAGCAAGTTACAAAAATCTAATGAGGGCAGGAACACCCCTGTTGGATCCTTTCTCCTCCCCCTCCCCCTCCAAGAGAAAGGAAAGGAAAAAAGCAGGGAGGGAGGAAACTTTATTATATCACGCAATAGGAAACTGCAATGATCAATACGTGCATGAAAGTCACTCGGTTACGGTTACAGTGTTATATCCCCTGACAAACTTCGTCAATTCTCGACGCAGAAAAAGACTACAGAAGCTGCAACCATTGCCCCCCTCTCCCAAAAGAAAAAGTATTGATATAATAGAACTAAGGAGGTTTTTTTATAATAGAAAAAGGAATGCTTTGTGCACTCCGTTCTTGTTCTTCCTTGTTCTTTTTTGTGGACGTTGTTCTGAAGAATCGTCTGAGGTACTTGTGTAGCTGAATAATTGAATGGTATAAATATTGAAGAAACAGATATATACACATCACGATATAAATAGCGATGGGATGTATTATAATGATTTTATTCGTGCGTTCTTATTTATGCTTCTTGGGTTATTTTGTTTCTTCATTGAATGCTTAAGATCTTCAAGGATGTTTTGTGTGTGGTGAAACAAAATTAATTTTCTTTTTGTTCTATTAAGATTTTATATCGATAGGCAATTAAAAATAGAGAAAAGAATAAAAACCCACAAAAAAAAAAAAAAGCCCCATAACGTCCATATGTGTGGTCGCTGAAAATTAAAAACAATTTGTAAGTGAAATGATCTTATACATTATGGGCATTCCTTATTAAACTAAATATATTTAATATATCTGGTATATTTTGTATCGAATATTAATAATTTTTTTTCAATACTCCAACAGCAATGACAGTTGAAATAATATTTCACGCTATATTGATATTCTTACGGTGCACCAACAACACCGTTATCACAACGAATTTCCATGTGAAATGTACATAACGGCTAATTTTTCACACTAACTCTATTTTTTCACACTAATTAGTCATCGACAAAACCTATTCATGTTAAAATGGCAATCCCTCCGGCTACAAATCATTTCTATCCTAACCACTTGACATACCACAAGCGTCGACTATTTATTTCACCAGTACAGCATAATTTCATTCCTACCTCAGACAAATTCCAGTACAGTAGTTTTACGGTACAACATACCACATACGACCAACATACCATTTATCCAGTACAACATACCACATGCGTCAACCATTTAGTTTTCCAGTACCACATACCACATGCGACCAACATACCAGTTATCCAGTACAACATACCACATGCGACAACCATTTAGTTTTCCAGTACCACATAATTTCATTCCAACCCCAGACTTTTCCACGATCTCTTAAGTGGCGAACTTAACTGCAGGGAGCAACCAACGCATTTATAATCTTCATCTGTATTCCACACATCATCGACCCTTAATGAGGAACGAGCCGGCAAAACGCAAGTTAAGTTACAAAAATCTAATGAGGGCAGAAACACCCCCGTCGGCTGCTTTCTCCACCCCTCTCAATCGAGGGGGAGAAAAAAACAGGGGGAGGAACTTTATTATATCACGCAATAGGAAACTGCAATGATCCATACGTGCATGAAAGCCACTCGGATACGGTTACAGTGTTATATCCCCTGACAAACTTCGTCAATTCTCGACGCAGAGAAAAACTACAGAAGCTGCAACCAGTTCTTCCCCAAAAGAAAAGGTATCGATATAATAGAAATAAGGAGGTTTTTTTTAGGGGAAAAAGGAATGCTTTGTGCCCCTCCGTTCTATTTTTGTTCTTTTTGTGGATGTTGTTCTGAAGAATTGTCTGAGGTACTTGTGTAGCTGAATATTAGAATGGCAAAAATATATTGAAGAAACAGACACTATATAAATAGAGATGGGATTTAGTTTAATGATTTTATTCTTTAAAAGAGGTCATTCTTATTTAGGTTATTTGGATTATTTGTTTCTTCTTTAAATACTTAGGCTCTTCAAGAACGGGGATTTTTTTTTTTGTGTGTGTCACCACACAAAAAAAGAAATATTTTTCAATTCCTTCTCACACTCTCCCTATAAATATCTTGTTCAAATTTTCAATCGTTCATAAAATACATCTTATTCGTTCTTTTTATTCAGTTCAAATACATTTTTTTTAACTTGTAGTGGATGACACTGGATGTTAATACGGTTTTTTTCGAATATTAATTCAGTAATTAAATTGAATTAATTAATTTTAATTTTTTTTAAGTTACGTATATCTACCCATAGATGGCGCCAGATAAACTAAAAAAATGTATGAAAATTATCTATAAAGGACTTTCGGCAATAGAGTGAAAAAAAGTAGCAGTTGACTTTAATTTTTTTTTTTTTTATATTGCTTGTTAAATGCTTAAAATCTTCAAGGATGTTTTGTTTGTGTGTGTGATGAAAAAAATGACCTTTTTTGTTCTATTAATATTTTATTTTTATAGGTATTCTTAAAAAATAGAAAATAATAATAATAAATCACAAAAAAAGTGCCATAACGTCCACATGTGAGGGCGCTGAAAATTAAAAACAATCTGTAAGTGAAATAATTTCATCCATTCTGGGCATTCATTATTAAAACTAAATATATTTGATATATCTGGTATGTTTTTATCGAATTTTTTATGATTTTTTCCAATAATCCAACAGCACTGACAATCAAAATAATACATAACTCTATTTTCATATTCCTACGGCATATCGTCAATGCCGTTATCAGAGACTCCAAACCCTAACATATGCATTTTTCTTGTTATTTATTCTGCAGTGAATAATTTATTATAAACTTTTTATTCTTTTAAATTAATGATAATAATTATAATTATAAAATATTTGTAGCCAATGCCGTCAAGAAATTTTACTCAATGGTAGAAAGCAATATCTAGCATGCCAGAAAGTGAATATTCGATGGCTTCATGTTGTTTGAATTAAAATAACTGATTTGAAAAGCACCTAGATTTGGATGCGATTATAAGAAAGTGTCTGGTATACAGGTAATTAGACCGGAGTTTTCCAAGTTTTCTTGAACATGACACGCAAGTGTGAGTCTATTATCTGCATTGCTATTAGTTAATGATTAACATTACTCCCGTAGTAATATCACTTTATAATTGACAAGTTTAGTGAGTTTGCTGGCTGAAATGAAAAATTGCAAATGAATTTCTTTAAATTTACTATACCAATGCAGTGATATACTTACAGTAAGATGATATGAGTATTATACAGTCACTTACAGTAAGATGAAATGTATACTATACAGTCCCTTACTGTAAGATGATATGCGCACTATACAGTCCCTTACAGTAAGATGATATGCGTACTATACAGTCCCTTACAGTAAGATGATATGCGTACTATACAGTCTCTTACAATAAAATGATATGCGTACTATACAGTCCCTTACAGTAAAATGATATGCGTATTATACAGTAACTTACAGTAAGATGATATGTGTATTATACAATCAATTACAGTAAGATGATATGCGTATTATACAGTCACTTACAGTAAGATGATATGCGTATTATACAGTCACTTACAGTAAGATGATATGCGTATTATACAGTCACTTACAGTAAGATGAAATGCATACTATACAGTCCCATACAGTAAGATGATATGCGTACTATGCAGTCCCTTACAGTAAGATGATATGCGTACTATACAGTCAATTACAGTAAGATGATATGCGTATTATACAGTCACTTACGGTAAGATGATATGCGTATTATACAGTCACTTACAGTAAGATGATATGCGTATTATACAGTCACTTACAGTAAGATGATATGCATATTATACAGTCACTTACAGTAAGATGATATGCATATTATACAGTCACTTACAGTAAGATGATATGTGTATTATTATTTTTTCTATAACATTTTTGTGTTATCTGATTAATGTTTGGTTATTCTAAAATTTATTACCGTTGAGTCTTATTATAACGACTATTTATTTATTTATTACACCCTCAAATTTTCTAATGAAAATATGCTCATATTTTGAGCCTTTTAATTTCACGACATTTTTGTTAATTTAAATCTCCACTGAATAATGATGTGATGAATGATTTATCCCCATTTTCAATTTTGTATACTGCACTATTTCATTTGTTGAAATCTTATTAATAAAACCGCCATCGAACAATGCTGAAATAGAAGTTTCATTTTTTAAATGGCTTAGTCTTACTTTAGAAGAAAAAAAATGCATATAATATTAATAATGCTTTTATCGATTATTAAGAGTTTAAAACTGAATACTCATTTTTAAATATTTGTTAAGTATTGCTAACATGAATTTTTTAAAATTTTTTAATGTGTTGATTTTGTTTGCTTATACCTATTTTTAAGACTCAAATCATAAATGCTCATTGGATTTTCATTTACAAAAATATTATTTTTTTAATTTCCCAATCGTTTTCACAATTTGATTTCAAAATGTATGTTTACGTTATTTTGATTTGTAAAGATCTTATAATTTTGTTCAATGATTTATATTGAACAAAGACTCAACAAGTTTGGCGAAGACTTTAGCGTTCTATTGATGATATTTTTCTTAACTCATTTAATACGATCTAAATTTTTTTTTTATAAACAAAATCTTTTTATGCGCATCTATTATATATAATTCCCGTGTCACGATGTTTGTTTGCGATGAACTCCGAAACTAACCATCCGATTTTAACTTTTTTTTTTTTTTAAATGTGCGTTTTGTTCCAACTTGAGACATAGGATAGTTTTTATTCAAATTTTTTTTTTTGTATTTAAACGCAAAAAATCGGTTAAAGTCTAGCATTGAGGAAGGCGCCACTCTTGCAACCTTGAATTTTCGCCAATTTTCCGCCAATTTCTTTAGGGTTGCAATACTGCAATTAGAGGAATTCGTAGCTTCATTTTTTCGAACAATATAATGACTATTTTTAGATGGCGCCGTGTCTCGATGCTTGTACTACATAACCATAAAATTCTCATATTCTGAATATTATTGTTTTTATGTTCTACTTTAAATGTTATAAAAATTATATTGTATGAAATTTATATTATTTCTATGCGAAATAAATCAAATGTATGTAAGTATTACCTGATTTGATTATCAATATTACATGGAATGAAAAGTTGTGAATCAAAACATTGAACTTTTCTATGCTTAAAGTTTGTCAACATGTGTTTTATTTGATTAAGAATTCTAAAATGAAATGTGATCTGCAAGATAATATAATATAGACAATATAATTTTAAAGAAATATGATGAATTTTAAGGATTTTTTTGAAAAGTGTGAAAATGAAGTAAACTCTGCAATTATTTGATATGATGATAACATTAAAATTTTATAAAAGGTATTATAATAGTTGCAAGTTGAAAATCAAGGACATTTTTTTTTTAAACTTTTTGTTATTTGAAAAACAAAGAATTTGAGTTATAAATTTGAGGGATTTGAATATTGTCGAAGAAAAATTGATAAATGGTACTTTTAAATTGGGAGTTATTTAAAAAAACAAAACAAATAAATAAGTGTTTATATTAATAAAGGAGAATTTAAAGCTCAATAACATTTTTATGTATGTACATTTGTTTTTATTTACATTTAAAAGTTGGTTTTAATTATTTCTTATTTGAATTTTTATGCATTTTGTATTCATTCAAAACACCATAATACTAATATTTCTGTTCTAAATGCTTTGAAACTTAATGTAAAAGTTTTCTTTAAATGTATGAAAGGAATAGCACATGGAAATTAACCTAAATTCATAAATTATTTTTATTTCAGTTTTTAAACTAAGAATTTTTGTAAATTTGTAAAAAAAGTTTGTGTCGACAAACTTTAAGCATACAAAAATGTATAAATAATTAAGATATAAATTTGAAAACAGTATATTTCCTACATAAGGATATTCCCAGCATAAAAATACTTGCAAAGGAAAAAAACTAGTCATGTTTTGTTTATTTTTGAATTATCAAGTTTTGCAACAATATCACATTTTTGCAATGTTTATCCATATTTTAAAGAATAAATTGTATAAAAATAGTTAAAGTTGATATTTTTATGTGAAATTCAAAGGTTTTGAATATATTTAACCAGCTGCAGTGTTGCAAAAAGTTCAAATATTGTCTGGGATGAGTGTACTATGAGTCATAAACATTCTCTTGAGGCATTTCACAGAACTATGCAAGATTTAAACGGCAATAATCGACTCTTCGGTGCTGCTGTTTTACTACTATCTGGTGATTTCCGGCAGACATTACCTGTCATTCCTCGCTCTACATTTACTGATGAGATTAACGCATGTTTGAAACAATCATTTTTATGGAAAACGTTGAAACACTTCGATTGACCATAAACATTCGAGTACAATTACATAATGATCCATTGGAACAAGTATTTTCAAATCAATTATTGATATTGGAAACGGTACAATCAGACTACATCAAAATACGCAATGCATCCAATTGCCAGATAATTTTGCTCTGTTGTTCATTCAAAAAAATGAACTAATTGAGAGTGTATTTCCGGATATTATTAATAATCACTTAGACCGTAATTGGCTCAGTAATCGTGCAATTTTGGCAGCAAAAAATGTTGATGTTGATGAAATTAACTGTCAAATACAAAATTTATTGCCAGGCAATCTGATGACTTTAAGTCAATCGACACCATTGCTGATGAAAACCAGATCGTCAATTTTCCGATTGAATTTTTAAATTCTCTGATATGCCAGGAATGCCGCCACACAATCTTCGTCTGAAAATTGGTTCACCGGTCATTCTATTGCGTAACTTAAATCCACCAAAATTATGCAACGGTACACGATTAGTCATCAGAAGAATTACCGGAAACGTACTTGAAGCAACGATATTGACTGGAAAGTTTAAAGGCGAAGTCGTCCTGTTACCTCGAATTCCTATGATACCATCAGAATCTACAATACCTTTCAAAAGGCTACAATTTCCGATACGTTTGGCTTTTGCGATGACAATAAATAAGTCGCAAGGGCAGACAATGGCTATTTGTGGCTTGGATTTGGAGAATCCCTGTTTCTCCCATGGGCAGCTGTATGTTGCATGCTCACGTGTTGGAAAACCATCGAATTTATTTATTTTGACGAAAGACAGACTAACAAGAAATATTTTTCATCGCTTAGTTCTTAGTTAAATGAAAGTAATGATTATTAAAAATTAAATTACGTAAAATAATTATAAAACAGTGTTAAAAAACAACATTATCTGCCTCATTCATTAAATTAATAAAAAATTAAACATTTTCTATTCGTTGAAGCTTAATTTCATCTTTTCATCATTCTTTACCAATCACTTCCTTAATACCAATTATAGTATCTAATAATTGAACGAAATACAAGAAAGCCCCAACAACGCGTGGCCGGGTCTTCTAGTAAAATTATAAAAATAACAGTGAAATCCCAAGTCTTTAAAATTTTTGTAATAAAAAGAAATATAGAAATAAGAAATAAAAATAAAATAAAATAAAATATACTGACAAAAGGGTTATTTTCTTACTAAGGAAAGCAATGTATATAACTGAATGAATTAATATTAAATATATTAGAATAACTTATTTAATTCATTATCTCTTTTAACAAATCAAGGAAATGGATAAGAAATCATTGGAAAATTTTATTGTTCTTAAAATTTTATATTAATAAAAACTAATTAATGTAGTTTATGTGAACTGATCTATTTTATTATGTGATTTAAAATTGAACTTTTACTTTTTCTTTTCATTTGAAAAACAAATTCTGCCCTATATTTATTAACAAATACATTGCTTTGTTAAAAATACAATTAAATAAATATCCGCGAATTTTATGAACGAATTCTTTCATGTTTTCTTGAAGATTCAACTAAATAGGAAATAAAATTTTTCTGATAGAAAAGTTTGGCATTGATTTTAAAGTAGCAACAAGATATACTTTAATGCAAAGTAACAGCGTTGCTATGACAACCGAATAAAACATGGAATCACGATATTACTTTTATTCATTTTTCTCGATGCATTTTTAAAATGCGTGAATATTTTTAAAATTTTATTGAAGGCATTGTAAATGTCATAAATTTAAAATTGTTTTTGAAATATTGCAACTTTAAGTAATGTAATTAAAAATGTATTATTCCAACTATATTTTCTGAAATTTGAAAGCCTATTATGAATTTCTTATATATAACCTTTTACACTGGTTGGAAATGAATCTAATATAAAGATTCAAACATTTAAATTTTAGATTAACATTCTAAACCATTGTTCAGATAATTAAGTAGTTTTCATTTTTTTTCAAATCCTTCTATTAGCTCACACTCTCCCTATATATATCATATTCAAATTTCCAATCGTTCATAAAATACTTTTTATTCATCCACCCAAGTTCAAATACATTTTTTTTTAACTTGTAGTGGATGGCACTGGATGTTAATGCAGTTTTTTTCAAATATTAATTCAGTAATTAAATTTAATGAATTAATTTTAGTTTTTTTTAGGTTTATGTTGCATGCATCTACCAATAGATGGCGCCAGATAAACTTAAAAAAAAAGGAATGAACATTATTTATAAAGGACTTTTTGCAATAGAGTGAAAAAAAGTAGGAATTGACTTAAATTTTTTTTTATATTACTTGTTATTTGCAACTTTGCTTTCTCTCCAATTCCAACCATGAGAACAAAACGTGTTTCCCGGAAAGAATTGTATTTTAACGGACAAGTATTTTATGACAATCAGTGCAACCATCATCAATTCACACTTCACATTGAACAGCTCCTTATTCTGTTTGAACGAACTAGAAAGATCAATCGAACATTCAATTAATTATTACATTTAAGTTATGAATTATTGATTATTCTTCATGTATTTTGTAACATTTTTTTCTAATGCAGCTGGTAAGTAGTTAGACAGTTGTCTTTTATGACATAAGCAAGGGCTGCACTGACGTTACTCACTTAGCACTACCCAGGAGGTGCGTGTAACTTGAAGATAGGCTGCGGACGAGGAGTAATACTACCCCAAAAAGCTCCACGATCCTGTTAGACCGGGACCTACGGCTTAAAGGGGATTCTGAATCACTCCAAACATCCATGGCATCGTCGGGACTCGAACTCGAAACCTATGACACCGAGAGCAAGAGCGCTAGCCATTCAGGCATCAGGCCCCTATGAAATCAGTGTAATAATCATCAATCCACACTTTACAATAAATCACTCCCTTTTTCTATTTGAACGTACTTCTAGGAAGCTCCTCGAACGTTAAATTAATTATTACAATTTAAGTTATGAATTACTTATTATTGATTATTATTCATGCATTTAGTAACATATAATTGATGTATTTTAAATTTTAATGAAGAAACCTAAACCACACCTGTGGCATTGTGTTAATTTACAACAGAGGTGGGCCAGCCTAAATGATCTTGCTGTCCACTTTGGAAATGCATCACAACCCCGCGGGCTGCATATAAAATTATGTATCCCTATATTATATTTAGATTCACTATAGACATTTTTTGGAGTGAAAAATTGAAACATGATGAGTTATTATTGTTATTTTTACTATTATTCTTACGAGTAAACATAGATAATACAATAATTATGAAACTAAACGCCCATTGTAAAGAAATATATAACACTAAAAATGAAATATAAAAATATACAAATATAAACGAAATACAAAAAAAAAATGAAATCGTTAAAAAATGTTTATTTTACTAGTGCGATGTGTGTTTCTCCACTCTTTCACTTAGCTTTTTTACAAATCGATCTCAATTTGGGTATTTGCACATCGTAGTGGGTTTTTGGCTGTTATGTTTTGAGCGTGTTTTGTGTTTGGTCAGTTTCACTTCAGAAAACACAATTCAAATACACATTCGGGTGTATAATACATATTCAAGTGTATTATTTAGACAATATCTGTCATATTCATTTTGTCTGTTCAGTTAATTTTGAATATAGGGTTGCACACATAATGTATTTTTTTTAATACATTGGTTTTCATTACTTTGTCCATTATATGATAAATGTATTTTGTAAAACTGTGATAAATCTCACGGCCGGAAAATGGTCAAGGAGGGCTACGGATTGGCCACATCTGATTACAAGGTCCCGTCCAGCTTGCAGTGTGGGTTTTAAACATTATTTTAAAAGGACTTCACATGGAATGTGATAAAGTGTTTGGCTCACTGAGCTTTTTTTTTTTTTTTTTTTTTTTTTTTTTTGCCAACACGACAAGCAAAAGTGAGGCAGTTATTTCTTTCTTGCATCCTAGAAAGCAATATTCTCTCTCATGCGGTTGTCATTTTTAGTGTCATCCACTCCAGTTCAAATACATTTTCTTCTTTTTTTTTTGAACTTGTAGTGGATGACACTTGATCAATACAATTTTTTCAAATATTAATTCAGTAATTAAATGTATTTAATTAATTTTCAGGTTTTTTTAGATTTAAGTTGCATATATCTACCAATAGATGGCGCCAGATAAACTTTAAAAAAACGAATGAAAATTATTTATAAAGGACTTTTTTAAAAATATAGTGAAAAAAAGTAGGAATTGACTTAATTTTTTTTTTTATATTACTTGTTATCTCACAAAACAATCCGCCAAACTAGAAAAATTTCACATAAAATTTCTTTTACCTTCTAGTTCAACGAATCACACTGTCAATGAGATATCCAAAAGATGCTGTAGTTTGTTAATACAAATATAAACAAAACTTTTATTTACACATGACGATATGACTCACAAAAATAATAGAAAAACAAACTCAAAAAACCCGCGTCTACTACGGATGACTACCAACAAGAAAGTTCTAAGCTCCAGGCAGAAAATTCTTACACCGAAGTACGGTTACAGTTAAAGTGGAGTGGTAAAGAGTTTACGTGGTAAATAATTCAAAAAGTTCTAGATGGACAACATTTTGACAGGCTTATCTACTTCAGATTTGTATTTTAATCCTATTCGGATCCTTCATATTTAATGATACTCTTCTTTGATATACATTTTGAATGACGCTAAATCTAGTATAAAATCTGCGCGGCGAAATCCACGTGTTTAAAAATAACTTAAAATTTAAAAAATATAAGTATTGATATTTTTTAAATTTTTCAGAAAATAAAAAATAATACGATACAAGTAATATAAATTTTTTTTTTTAAAAAGTCAATTCCTACTTAGGTTAACAAAGAAAAAAATCTTAATTAAGTAATTACAATTAATATAAATATGACAAAATCATACACTATTAAAAGGCAAAATAGAAAGCGAATTTCCTTGCAATTTATCTCGATCTTTGATGTCTACTAAATATCTTATATAAGAGAATTTTTTTCTCCCATATAAAACTAAAATGAATTAATTAAATTTAATTACTCAATTAATATTTGAAAAACTGTATTAACATCCAGTGTCATCCACTAAAAGTTTCAAAAATGTATTTAAACTTGAGTGGATGAAAAAAACATATTTAATTAACGATTGAAATTTTGAACTAAATATATATATAGGAGAGTGTGAGCTAATAGTAGGAATTGAAAAAAAGACAATTATTAAATCATAGCATTACTTTATCAGAATTTAAATTTAGATTAGATGTTCTTAATTTTTGAATGATTAAAAATATGTAAATTTATAAACTTCATTGACTTAAAAATTTATTTTTTCCTCTTTTCAGGTTAATTTGTGTCTCGAAGACGAGGTGTCCGTGATTCAACATAACTATTGACTGCAATTGTTCTTGTTCTTCATCTTTTAAACCCGCCTTGTGTTCAAAAAGTATATGAAATGATTTGAAAGCAAACTCAACGCATCAGAAAAGAACATGACTTCTAGGGAGAGGTAGGCTTTTCTACTCTCATAAATATGTCATGAGGTTTTCTTTATTTCTTACTTACATTTTAGAAAGTTTTAAAATGAATTTTATTTGCGCTATCACATGAACTGATTACAGCCTTTGAAGCCTTTTTTTGTTTATAAATGTAAGGAAAGTAAAAATAATTATGATTATAATTTTATTTCTATTATTTACTTTAATTTAAAAGTTAAGATGGTATTCTATCTCAAAACAATATAGTTTTGAAAATTTGTAAGTCTGTATGTACATATGGGTGTATAACCGGTCCTTTTGTATATCTGGCAACACCTCTTGCAGCGCTTTAACAGCGCCCTCTTCG
Organism: Caerostris extrusa; assembly: GCA_021605095.1. Lineage (NCBI taxonomy): Eukaryota > Metazoa > Arthropoda > Arachnida > Araneae > Araneidae > Caerostris > Caerostris extrusa. Next base: position 48,763 of record BPLR01015223.1, read on the forward strand.
TACTGACTGAACTTCTTCAGTAGTGCCCAAGAGCAATCCTTGTTCAATGCCAAACGCTTCTTTTAGTTTACTTTTGATGTTTGTTCTATCTAACTCATACATAAATAAGGATTATATAAACAGCGCATCATAATTAACGTTATTTTTCTTTTGACAATATCCCATTTAGTTGTATATATTAATGGAGATGTATTTCAAATTTATTGGATATTATTTGTTGAAAAACGGCTATATAATTGGAAAGAGGAAATAAGATCAGAACTGCAAATGCAACACAAATCTATTTCTGTAAATGAAATTTCGGACATTTTTAGAAAATGCTCAAATGTCTCATACTTAAATAGAATTGCTAGCTGTCTTTTTCAATTTTTGGTCCACTATATCGCTACAAATATTTGTACTCCAAAATGAAATTCGCGCATTCGAAATATCAATCAAAATTGCATTTCCGGGACAGTTTCGCGAGCTTTATGTTGCATAATGAATCTGGTATCTCCTCCCAGAAGACAGCGCAATCTTGTGAAACAATATCTATGCATTGAATCTGTCATCAACAACAACACATTTCGTGCAATCATGTACCTGAAGTGGTCTTTAACGAACCATTTATTATAAAAAAAAAGACATAATATAATAAATCCAACCTTTAATGTCATCACGTACCAATTCTTTTCCGGTTCTTTTAAGTGCCACTTATTGTAGAACCACCAATCAAATTACCAAGAACAAATTCAACCATGTTAATACATGCTTTACAACAGTTGCGACTGCCAAAAGGAAACGCATGATTATTTCGTCTGAAAAGACTCATTTTCAAAAAACTATATTTTTCTTACTTCCTTTTGAAACAGGAAATGTTCTACAAAATTTTTTGTTCTTCCACAACAAAAACTCGGGAATCGCGTGTCTTGTTCTAAAATCGAACGTTTTGGTCACGCTTTCTTCAAGGACGATGCACGCAGAAGAGTTGAATTGTTTTCTGTCTGCGGGGCAATCGTAATCTCGTTTAGATTAACCCCGGGTGATTAATCGGGCAGAAGTGGACTTGCGCTAGGGTGTGGGCCCCTTCCGACCAGAAATATCGTCTGTTTCCAGAACGCACCTCATCAGAACGATTCGAGTTAATGAACGGTGTCTGGAATTTCGAATCGGTTAATGCAATGCTAATATCTCTCTGTTTCTCGTTGTGAAACATTGTTTGAAAGGAAATGATGTTGTCATTTGGTGAGTTAGTTTCAACATTAATTGTTCTAATTATTCCTATTTGTAAAAATGTTTAAATGTTTTCTTCTCGGCAACATTTTATTCATTCTTTTCAATGTTTCGAAAAAGGTCGTTTCGTAAGAATATGTTGAAAGTTTTGGTTTTGCATTAAGAACTTGAAGTAGTGCGGCTTTTTTGATTTAAATGAGAAATTCTCTAGAATATTCTCTGGTTCTTGATATAATTCAAATAATTTAATAATTTAATGAAAATATCTCTTAAATTTAAATTTTGTTCTTCTGTAAATTTCTGTGAAAATAAATTTATTAAAACACTAAGATATTATAAATACTAGTAATTTGTTAATGGAGCCTGATGGCTGAGTGACTGGCCCTTGGTGCTAAAGAGTTCGAGTCCCGGAGATACCATGGATGTTTGTAGCGGTTGGGAATCTAATTTAAAACCGTAGATCCTGGTCTAATATGACTACTACCACTATTACTACGACACACCACATCACTTGCACCTTACAGTTTGAGAATGATGTAAGTGAGAAGAAGTCTGATTGGCTCTGTGGCTCTCTAAGGTTATATGAGACCGAGACCTATGGTGTAAAAGTAGATTCGAGCAATTACTAACATTCATGGCACCGCCAGTATTCGAACCCAATACCTGTGGAACTGAGCACCAGAGCGCTAGCCACTCGACCACCAGGTAGCATTCCGGTGCAGTTTCACGATATTTTTGTGAAATAAGGAATCTTGAAATCTCCTCACAGAAGATAACGCAATCTTGTGAAGCAATATCTACACATTGAATCTGTCATCAACAACAACACATTTTGTGCAATCCCTGGACTTGATGTGGTCTTTAACTAACCATTTATAACAAGAAAAAGACTTAACATAATAAATTCAGCCTTTAATGTCATCACGTACCCATTTCTTTTCCGGTTCTTTTAGTGCCACTTATTGTATAAACACCACTTAAATTACCAAGAACAAATTCAGTCATGTTAATACATGTTTTCCAACAATTGCGACTGCCAAAACTAAATGCAAAGTGCATGATTATTTTGTCTGAAAGACTCATTTTCAAAAACTATATTTTTCTTGCTTCCTTTGGAGTAGGAAATGTTCTACAAACATTTTTGTTCTTCCACCAACAAAAACCCTGGGAATGGCGTGTCTTGTTCTAAAATCGAACGTTTTGGTCACGCTTTCTTCAAGACTTTGCACGCAGAGAGAGTTGAATTGTTTTCTGCCTGCGGGGCAATCGTAATCTCGTTTTTAGATTAACCCCCAGGTGATTAATCGCGCAGAAGTGGACTTGCGCTAGGGGTGTGGGCCTCTTCCGACCAGAAATATCGTCTTTCTAGAACGCGCCTCATCAGAACGATTCGAGTTAATGAACAGTGTCTGGAATTTCGAATCGCTTAACGGAATGCTAATGTGCCTCTGCCGCTCGTTGTGGAATATTGTTGGAAGGAAATGATATCGTCATTTGGTGAGTTAGTTTCAACATTTATTGTTCTAATTGTCCCTATTTGTAATTGTTTAAATGCTTTTCTTCGCGGCAACATGTTATTTATTCTTTTCAATTTTTCTGAATCAAAGGATTCAGAAACAACCTTTGTTGTGTGAAGAATGTGTTGAAGGTTTTGGTTTTCTATTAAGAATTTGAAGTAGTGTGGCTTTTGATATAAATAAATAATTCGCCACAATATTCTCCGGTTCTTGATATAATTTAAATAATTTACTAATTGAATACAAATATTGTTTAATTTTAATTTTGTTCTTCTTCCAAATTTAAAATTACTAAGATATTATAAATACCAGTAATTGGTTAATGGAGCCTAATGGATGAGTAACTTGCACTTGATGGCAAACGGTTCGAATCTCGTTACAAAATTGTTTGTTAGTATTATGCCTTGAGTAATGTAGTCCTTGATTGATATATTACTGAACATTGTTCAAGTGCCGAAAGCATCCTTTGTGGGTTCCAGAACCCTCTACAGATTACAAGATATCTTCATGGATAAAATCATGGCTTCGTGTTATATGTTGCTGTAGATTATTGGCTATCTTTTATTTTCTCCATCAAAAATCACAGCTGCGTGTTATACGCTGCAGCAGATGATATATTCATGGCTGCCTGTTAGCTGTTACTGTAGATTATTGGATATCTTTTATTTTCGGTTGAATGTTGGTTGTTATATTAGATGTTGGTTAGTTAGATGTTGCTGTAGATTATTGGATGTCTTTTTATTTTCGGTTAAATGTTGATTGTTATATTAGATGTTGGTTAGTTAGATGGTTAGATGTTACTGTAGATTATTGGATGTCTTTTATTTTCGGTTATATGTTGGTTAGTTAGATGGTTAGATGTTGCTGTAGATTATTGGCTATCTTTTATTTTCTCCATCAAAAATCTCAGCCGCGTGTTATATGCCGCTGCAGATTATTGGATATGATCATGGCTAAATCATGGCTGCCTGTTATACGCCGCTACAGATTATTGAATATCTTTTATTTTCCAGGCCAAAAATCCCGTTTTGGATTATACGCCACTCAGAATTATAGGCAGGAATTAGGGTACTTCCTATTCTAAGTTTTTAAATCCTTTCGTATCAAATTCCTCTAAGTGCTTCTAAAGCAAATTAATCTACTCTAAATAAGAATGTTTTTGAAAAGCAAATACATAACAAGTGCACTTTGTTTTCAGATACAATGCCAACGCAAAAAAAAAACATTTTCTGTATTTTTTAAGCATCATCATTAGGAAGCAAAATATATTTTAAAGCCCTCCCATATTTTTCCCACAGAGATTTATCATCGCAGTTAAAAAAAAAAACTATAGAGTCTTTTGCGAGAGTTTTAATTATTACCTTTCTTAAAATACTTCAGTTTTTCAAAAGTCCCTTTTTACGTTTCTGTGATGCAATTATTTTAATTATCCCTTTAGGTTCAAAAGAAGTAAAGCCGCAAAGCAATTGAGTTCTTGTTTTTTTTTTTTCTTCTTTGTGAACAATAATAAAAAAACACAACAAATCTTTAATTATACGTTTGTTTTGAAGAAAGTAGCTTAGAGTAGATACAGACTGTCTTATCTTTTAAAAAAATATTGTTTTTTAACAATTTTTTTTTTTATCATCAAATTTTATATGTTTCGTTTATGCATTAAACAAAAACGATACAATGAATTAGTGGCTGATATTACTTCCATTTTCAAGCAGAGAACTTGTAAAATTATCACATTCCTTTTTAAATAAAACTGTTATGAACGTTTGAGTTGTGTAAGGTTATTAGAATGGATGTTTTAACAAATATGCGAGATGCCGGGCATTTATTTGCTGTGAGAGTTTTCAATTCGCATTCATTATGAAATAACAGTATTGGGATTTTTTACGTGGAATTCTTTATATATAAGAATGGATCTTATCATTCTCATACAAGAAAAACAGTGTTAATGCATGATTGTTTTTTGTTTTTTTTCCATATTTGGTTTCATTTACTGTCATTCAATTCCTACTATTAGCTCACACTCTCCTGATGTATATCTTGTTCAAATTTTCAATCGTTCATAAATACTTTTATTCATCCACTCAAGTTCAAATACATTTTTTTGAACTTGTGGTAGATGACACTGGATGTGAATACAGTTTTTTCAAATATTAATTCTTTAATTAAATTTTATTAATTATAGTTTCTTTTTAGATTTAATCTGCTTATATAAAGTTATAGATGGCGCCAGATAAACTTAAAAAAAAAAAATGAATGAAAATTATTTATAAAGGGCTTTCTACAATACAGTGAAAAAGTAGAAATTGACTTAAAAAATTTTTTTTTAATATATTACTTGTTTTATCCATCAAAAAATCACAGCTGCGTGTTATACACCACTGCATATTATTGAATATCTACATAGATAAAATCATGTCTGCCTGTTAGATGCTGCTGTAGATTATTTGATATCTTTTATTTTCGGTTAGATGTTGGTTAGTATAATAGATGTTTTCTTAGTTAGATGGTTATATGTTGTTATAGATTATTGGATATCTTTTATCTTCTCCATCAAAAATGACGGTTGCATGTTATACGCCGCTGTAGATTATTGGATATATTTTATTTTCCCGTCCAAAAATCATTCTCGTGAGTTATAAGCAGGGATATCTTTTATTTTTTGATTAAAATCCCGTTGCGGATTATACGCCACTGAGAATTACAGGCTGGAAATTAGGCTACTTTCTATTCTAAGTTTTAAATCCTTTCGTATCAAATTTCTTTAAGAGCTTGTGAAGCAAATTACTCTACTCCAAATAAAAAATGTTTTTGAAAAGCAAACACATAACAAGTACACTTTGTTTTCGGCTACAATGCGAACACAAAAAAAAAAAAACATCTTCTGTGTTTTTGAGCAAAGGATCATTAGGAAGAAAATGCAGTTTAAAGCACCTTCCATATTTTTCCCACAGAGATTTATCATCGCAGTTCAAAAAAAAAAAAAAAAAAAACTGGAGTCTTTAGCGAGAGTTTTAATTATTACCTTTCTTAAAATACTTCAGTGTTTCAAAGTCAATTTTGGTGATGCAATTATTTTAATTATCCCTTTAGGTTCAAAAGAAGTAAAGCCGCAAAGCACTTGAGTTTTTTTTTTTTTCTTCTTTGGGAACAATTAAAAAACACAACAAATCTTTAATAATACGTTTGTTTTGAAGAAAGTACCTTAGGGTAGATACAGACTGTCTTATCTTTTTTTAAAAAATACTGTTTTTCAACAATTTTTTTTATCGTCAAATTTTATATGTTTCTTTTATGCATTAAAAACGATACAATGAATTAGTATGGCTGATATTACTTCCATTTTCAAGTTGAGTAAAATTATCACATTCCTTTTTAAATAAAACTGTTATGAACATTTGAGTTGTGTAAGGTTATTAAAATGGATGTTTTAACAAATATGCCAGAGGCCGGCCATTTATTTGCTGTAATAGTTTTCAATTCACATTCATTATGCAATAGTAGTAGTGCGATTATTTACATGGAGAATTCTGTATATATAAGAATGGATCTTATCATCATCATACAGGAAAAACAGAGTTAATGCATGATTGTTTTGTTTCATATTTGGTTTCATTTTTCATTTACTTCTATTAGCTCACACTCTCCCTATATATATATCTTGTTCACATTTTCAATCTTTACTAAAATACTTTTTTATTCATCCACTCAAGTTCAAATACAGTTTTTCTGAACTTGTAGTGGATGACACTGGATGTTAATACAGTTTTTTTGAATATTAATTCAGTAATTAAATTTAGTTTTAGTTTTTTTTAGATTTAAATTGCATATATCTACCAATAGATGGCGCCAGATAAACTTAAAAAAATGAATGAAAATTATTTATAAAAGACTTTCTGCAATAAAATGAAAATAAGTAGGAATTGACTTTAAATTTTTTTTTTTTTTTTTTTTATATTACTTGTTTTTGCTATAAAAACTAAAGAAAAGGATTCTGCAAGTTTATTATCAATATTTTATTAGAAGCTATAAAAATTTATTAAATCGTTCTCTCATCTACTGCCATTCGAAATGGTAGATTAATTTATTCTTTGATACATGATCTTCTTTGACATATGCTCTTCTATTCTTGTTATGCCTATAGTTCTTCTATGCTTGGTATGGTTTTTTATATGGCTTTTTATTCTTGGTGTAGCCGTTCTCTTTAAGACATCACCCTACACCTGAAATAAAGGAGTTTACTGCTCTAATATGCTCTCTCATTGGGTACCCTTGTTAATTACAAATTGGTCATATATTTACTGTCGTTTTGAATCGGTAATTATTAACTTATATTTTAGAATCCTTCATTTCTTACCAACATTTTTTTATCTGCCATACATTTATTAACTAATTTGAATCAAGTTTGGCATCAGCATTAAAAAAGCACAGAATGGTTTGAAGTGTAGTAGCAAAAAAGACCTGATTTCATGTATTCATAGTATTATATCTAAGCTTATACATTTATGGAACGACCCCACTATACAACAGTTATAAAAATTTTACTTTTAAGTTGGTATGCAGGTATGATTTTAAGTAAGCATACGTATCTGGTACTCCTACTTCCCTCTTCAGAATTCTAAGTGCTAAATAACATAAATTCAGAAGTTTTACGCTGCTGTAGTTAAGTGTTCTATCTTTTATTTTCCCGGCCAAAAATCATTCTAGTGAGTTATACATTCGGATATCTTTTATATTTTTGACCAAAATACCGCTAGTGGATTATACGCCACTCAGAATTATAGGCAGGAAATTACGGTACTTCCTATTCTAAATTTTAAATTCTTTCGAATCAAATTTCTTTAAGTGCTTGTGAAGCAAATTACTCTATTCTAAATAAGAATGTTTTTGAAAAGCAAACGCATAACATGTGCACTTTGTTTTCGGCTACAATGCGAACACAAAAAACATCTTCTGTATTTTTTTAAGAAAAGGATCATTAGCAAGCAAAATGCAGTTTAAAAGCACCTCCCATATTTTTCCACAGAGATTTATCATCGCAGTTCAAAAAAAAAAAAAACTATAAAGTCTTTAGCGAGAGTTTTAATTATTACCTTTCTTAAAATGCTTCAGTGTTTCAAAAGTCCGTTTTTGTAATGCAATTATTTTAATTATCCCTTTAGGTTTAAAAGAAGTAAAGCCGCAAAAGCACTTGAGTTGTTTTTTTTTTCTTCTTCTTTGGGAACAATAAAAAAACACAACAACAAATCTTTAATTATACGTTTGTTTTGAAGAAAGTAGCTTAGAGTAGATACAGACTGTCTTACGTTTTAAAAAAATAGTGTTTTTTAACAATTTTTTTTTATCATCAAATTTTATATGTTTCGTTTAAGCATTAAAAAAAAAACGATACAATGAATTAGTGGCTGATATTACTTCCATTTTCAAGTTGTGTAAAATTATCGCATTCCTTTTTAAATAAAACTGTTATGAGTATTTGAGTTGTGTAAGGTTATTAGAATGGATGTTTTAACAACTATGCGAGATGCCGGGCATTTATTTATTGAAAGAGTTTTCAATTCACATTCATTGGGAAATAATAGTATTGGGATTCTTTATATGGAGAATTCTTTATATAGTATAAGTATGGATCTTATCATCATCATCATACAAGAAAAAGAGTGTTAATGCATGATTATTGTTGTTGGGTTTTTTTTTTTTCTTTCTTTTCTTTTGTATCTGGTTTCATTCAATTCCTTCCACAATCTTCCGCCCACACTCTTCCTATATATATCTTGTTCAAATTTTCAATCCTTAATGAAATATCTTTTTTCATCCACTCAAGTTCAAACACATTCTTTGAAACTTGTAGTGGATGACACTGGATGCTAATAGTTTTTTTCAAATATTAATTCAGTAATTAAATTTAAATTAATAATTTAAATTATTTTTTAGGTATAAGCTGCATATATCTACCGATAGATGGCGCCAGATAATGTTAAAAAATGAATGAAAATTATTTATAAAGGACTTTCTACAATATAGTAAAAAAAAGTAGAATTGACTTTAAAAAAAAAAAAAAAAATTTTATGTTACTTTTTTTTTTTTGTTATAAAAACTGAAGATAAGGATTCTGCAAGTTTATTTTCAATATTTTATTAGAAGTTATACAAAATTATTAAATCCTTCTCTCAACTTGTGCCATTCGAAATTTATAGATTAATTTATTCTTTGACACATGCTCTTCTTTGACATATGCTCTTCTATTCTTCGTATGGCTGTAGTTCTTCTATGCTTGGCATGGCCTTAGATGGCTTTTATTCTTGGTGTAGCAGTTCTCTTTAAAACATCATCCTACGCCTGAAATAAAGGAGTTTACCGTGTTATATAATATGCTCCCTCATTGGGTACTCTTGTTAATTACAAATTCGGCATATATTTACTGTCATATTGAATAAGTCATCTTTTTACCTGCCATACATTTATTAACTAATTTGAATCATGCTTGGCATCTGTCATTAAAAGCGCAGAGTGGTTTAAAGACTAATTTTCAAAAAAAGGCATGATTTTATGTATTTATAGTATTATATCTAACCTTATTTATGGAACGACCCCACTATAGAACAGTCATAAAAATCAGATAGAAAATTCTGCTTTCTAGTAGGTATGCAGATATGCATTTTAAGTAAGTATACGTATCTGGTACTACTGCTTTTCACTTTATAATATCATCTTCTGAATTCTGAGTGCTAAATAACATGAATTCAGAAGTTTTTGCGCTGATGTAGTTAAGTGTTCTAATTAAATAGTATTATATATTACTTTACAGTGTTTTCAATTCAAATCAGTACCTATAACAATATGTCTTTCATTAGTATCTGGGTAAAAGTTCTTAAAATGGATGCATCGTTAGAAGAGTGTAGCTTTTCATACAACAAGTAAAATAAAAAAAAAAAAATTTAAAGTCAATTCCTATTTTTTTCCATTATATTGCAGACAGTCCTATAGAAATAATTTTTTTTTAAGTTTATGTGGCGCTTGTATATTATTATCTATAGATATATGCAACTTAAATCTAAAAAAAATATAATTAATTAATTATATTTAATTACTGAATTAATATTTGAAAAACTGCATTAAGATCCAGTGTCATCCACTACAAATTCAAAAATAAAATGCATTTGAAAGTGAGTAAATGAATCAAAAGTATTTAACGAACGATTGAAAATGTGAACAAGCTACACTCATGTCCATAAATTAAGGATAATGAAGTTCAGGCAAAGAAAGAGACAGAAGGAAACAAATTTGGCTTATTTTTAAAGTCTATTTATTAAACAAAAGGTAAAGAGCAATAAAGATGCTATATGTTTGACATAATTAATAAAAATTGCGATTTTTACTCCCTGGAGCAAATTTTAAAAAGAACACATTTACAAAAAATAGTATAACATGGTTAGTATGATGGTTAATATGGAGTATGTCTCCCGGACGATGCAATACAGGCCTTACAACGCCTAGGCATGCTGAGTATCAAATTATCAATCTGATCTTGGGGAATATTACACCACTCATCAAGCAATGCCCTCCGAAGTTCCGGTTGACATGCGAGAGGGGTTGACGGGCTGCAATTCGTCGGCCAAGCATATCCCACACATGCTCTATTGATTCAAGTCCGGTGAGTATGTTCGCCAATCCGTACGGGTGATATCCTCCAATTGAAGGCATTCGTCTACAATGTTTGCACGGTGAGGACGGGCGTTATCATCCATAAACAGAAATTCAGCACCCATGGCGCCGCGAAACAAACGTACATGTTGTTCCAGAATGACATCCCGATAGATGTGGCCGTCATCGTTAAACTCAGAACATGCAGGTCAGTTCTGGTACCAAGAATATTCCTCCCCCAAACGAGCCATCCTGCACCACCGTAACGGTGTCGTTCAATGGTGTTCTCTTGGTGGTAACGGGTACCTGGCGCTCTCCATATGAAAGTCCGGCTATAATCAAACTGCAAACTAAACCTGGACTCGTCGGAAAACACTGTCGTACCGGTAGCTGAAGAGAGCTGACGATAGAGCTGAAGAGAGCTGACAGGTTTGATGCTGCGCTCCGTCTGTTTCTTTTTGGCAGTAACTGCTAAATACCGGTCCTCATTCGGCGTTGTAACTCGCGGGCGACCTGTGCTGTAACATCTACTCACATTACCATCATCTTGGAATCGTTGCCGAAGCCTGGAGATAACACTCTGGGCGATTCCAAGTTCCTCGGATACTTCCAGCTGTGTAGGTCCGCATTCCAGTCGTCCGATAATTCTACCACGTCAAAAATCATCCAAATGCTTCCTTGTGCCATAACTATGCGGTTATTGCACTGAAAGGCTTTTAAAGCGCTTGTGAACAATTTTACTTCTTTGCCACCATTCCTTATATACCCTCTCTTACACTCTCGTCATTGTGACGTACTATCCGCGCCATCTGGTGGTTTCCTGTAATTTGCATATTCTTCTTCAAGATGTGTGATATTTCTACATGAAATTTTTATTTTAGAGTTCCATTTCTGTGTGATTCTGAATTATCCTTAATTTATGGACATGAGTATATTTACTGTCATATTGAATAAGTCATTTTTACCAACATTTTTTTTTTTACCTGCCATACATTTATTAACTAATTTGAATCATGCTTGGCATCTGGCATTAAAAAAGAGCAGAGTGGTTTAAAGAATAGTTTTTTAAAAAAAAAAGGCCCAATTTTATGTATTTATAGTATTATATCTAAACTGTATCAAAATAATGTTCTGAATTCTGAGTGCTAAATAAGTCAAATTCAGAAGTGTCGGGCTGATGTAGTTAAGTGTTCTAATTAAATAGTATTATATATTACTTTACAGTGTTTTCAATTCAAATCAGTTACTATAATAATATGTCTTTCAATAGTATCTGGGTAAAAGTTCTTAAAATGGATGCATCGTTAGAAGAGTGTAGCTTTTCATACAACAAGTAATAAAAAAAAAAAAAAATTTTAAAGTCAATTCCTATTTTTTTTCCATTATATTGCAGACAGTCCTATAGAAATAATTTTCTTTTTTTTAAGTTTATGTAGCGCTTGTATATTATTATCTGTTGATATATGCATCTTAAATCTAAAAAAAATATAATTAATTAATTAAATTTAATTACTGATTTAATAATTGAAAAACTGCATTAACATCCAGTGTCATCCACAACAAATTCAAAAAAAATGAAATGCATTTGAACGTGAGTGGATGAATCAAAAGTACTTTATGAACGATTGAAAATGTGAACAAGATATATATATAGGGAGATTGTGAGCTAATAGTAGGAATTGAAAAAAAGTATAAAAATGAAATCTTTCTACAAAAAAATATAAGTTATATGGTTTTATGTTTCTATATTTTATTTCATCTTTTAACAATCGCCTCTTTAACTGTAACAGTCAGTAATATTTTAATGGTATCGCATTATTAAGTTTAAAGGCATTGTTATTTTCGGATGTAATACTTACATTCGGCTGAGCGCATGATAGCGGGATAATTATGTATTTGCCCCAAAAATATTAATTTATGATGTTGAAAGAACAAACCATCATCTACTCAGAGTGAAATTTTCTTTACCTCACGTAATTAATTTTAAAAAATTATTTTGTATCTATTCTAAATTATTTCTCTTCAAAAATCAAAGACGAACTATTTAATGACTGCAAAAAATATATTTAATTATTTAAGCATTTATGTTATAAAATTTTTCGCACTTATGTGGACATGATTGGATAATGAATTTTTTTAGATATAATTTTATTAAAAATCATGTACCTTGATAACTTAAGAGCATGTAAAATTTCGAATTTGGAAATATGGTGATATAAAACATTGAACAAATATAAATTTCTATAACAAATAATTAACTAAATATAATTAATTAACTAACTTTTTATACGTCTTTTATAAGAGTATTCAACTTAATCCTCAATAAACATTTCCTTCGAGATTTCTTGATAAAACAGGGTCTTAAAAAGAGTTAGAAATACATAATGTTACCGAAAATGCACTTCAGTGTCATATATGCAATTTAGTAAAAAGAAAATGTAGTATTTATTAGCTTCCTTGAAGATCATATTTGATTATCTTATAAGAATTGGCATGCTTTACTTTTTAAGAAGTTTGTTACTGGGTTGCCTCAGTGCTAATAATTAAATTCTTATGAAGAGCTACTGAGTCTTACTGTTTGTCAAACGACAGGTTCATCGTTTGTTTTAGGGGGCTTGACACGTAATTTTGTTGGAAAATTTTTTAAATATTTTTTTTGAAAATATATAAACTTTTCAAAATATTTCTATAAATTACATATATAAGCAATAGCATATGTAAGCAGTTCTATAATTAAGCATATATTTTATATAAATTAAGCATTTACGTTAAATGAAAGATTGTTTGATTTAGGAAGGTTTATTGAGTAATATTTAATTGGAATAGGGCTATCGAACTGATGAAATATGGGTATAGCAGGAAGGAATATATGGGTATTGAATTGATGGAATATGGGTATCACCAGCTGGAATGGCTATCGAATCAATGAAATATGGGTATAGCAGGAAGCCGAATATATGGGTATCGAATTGATGAAATAGGGTATTCGCAGGAAGGAATATATGGGTATCGAATCGATGGAATAGGGTATCAACTGAATATGGCTATCGAATTGATGGAATATGGGTATAACAGGGAAGGAATATGGGCTATCGAATTGACGAAATATGGGTATTGAATTGATGGAATATGGTGATAGCAGGAAGGAATATACATGGGTATCGAATTGATGGAATATGGGTATCACCAATGAAATATGGGCATCCAATTGATGAAATATGGGTGCAGGAAGTGAATATGGGCATTGAATTGATGGAATATGGCTATCGAATTGATGGAATATGGGTATAACAGGAAGTAATATGGCTATCAGAATTGACGAAATATGGGCATTGAATTGATGGAATATGGGGATAGCAGGAATGAACATATGGGTATCGAATTGATGGAACAAAGGCATCAAACCAACTGGAATATGGGTATCGAACTGATGAAATATGGGCATAGCAGGAAGGAATATGGGTTGAATTGATGGAATATGGCTAATGAACTGATGAAAATATGGGTATAGCAGGAAGAAATATATAGGTATCGAATTGATGGAACATGGGTATCACCAACTGGAATATGGGTATCGAATTGATGAAATATGGGTATAGGAGGAAGGAATATATGGTATCGAATTGATGGAATATGGGTATAATAGGCAAGTATGAATATGGCTATCGAATTGACGAAATATGGGGTATTGAATTGATGGAATACAAAACGAATGGGTATCACCAGCTGGAATATGGCTATCGAACTGATGAAATATGGGTATAGCAGGAAGGAATATATGGTATCGAATTGATGGAATATGGGTATTGAATTGATGGAATATGGCCATCGAATTGATGAAATATGGGTATTGAATTGATGGAATATGGCTATCGAATTGATGAAACATGGGGTGTTGAATTGATGGAATATGGGTATCACCAACTGGAATGGCTATCGAATTGATGAAATATGGGTATAGAAGGAAGGAATATATGGGTATCGAATCGATGGAATATGGGTATCACCAGCTGGAATATGGCTATCGAATTGATGAAATATGGGCATAACAGGAAGGAATATGGTATTGAATTGATGTAATATGGGTATTGAATTGATGGAATAGGTATCTCACCAGCTGGAATGGCTATCCAATTGATGAAATATGGGTATCGCAGGAAGGAATATATGGTTATTGAATCAATGGAATATGGGTATCACAAGCCTGAATATGGCTATCGAATTGATGGAATATGGGTATAACAAAAGTAATATGGCTATCGAATTGACGAAATATGGGTATTGAATTGATGGAATATGGGTATGCCAGCTGGAATGGCTATCCGAATTGATGAAATATGGTATCGCAGGAAGGAATACATGGGGTATCGAACGATGGAATATGGTATCACCAGCTGGAATATGGCTATTGAATTGATGAAACATGGGTATGCAGGAAAAGGAATATAGGTATTGAGTTGATGGAATATTTCTATCGAACTGATGAAATATGGGTATAGCAGGAAGGAATATATGGGCATCGAGGTGGTGGAACATGGGTATCACCAGCTGGAATATGGCTATCGGGTGATGAAATATGGGTATAGCAAGAAGGAATATATGGTATTGAATTAATGGAATATAGGTATCACCAGCTGGAATGCCTATCGGAAACCAAACAGAAAATATGGGTAAAGCAGAAAGGAATATATGGGCATCGAATGTGGAATATGGTATCACCAGCTGGAATATGGCTATCGAATTGATGAAAATATGGTATAGCAGAAAGGAATATGGAGTATTGGAATTGATGCACATGGGTATTGAAGTGATGGAATATGGTCTCACCAGCTGGAATGGCTATCAGGTGATGAATATGGCATCGCAGGAAGAATATATGGGCATTGAATCAATGGAATATGGGGTATCAAGTTAAATATGGCTATCGAGGTGATGAATATGGGTATAACGGAAGCAATATGGCTATCAACTGATTTGAAGCAAAAGGCATAGCAGAGCGAATATGGGTATTGAATTGATGTACATATGGGTGTTTGAATTGATGGAATATGGGTACCACCGGCTGGAATGGCTATCGAATTAATGAAATATGGGTATAGCGGAAGAATATATGGGTATCGAATCGATGGAACATGGCTATCACGAACTGATGAAATATGTGTATAGCAGGAATATGGGTATTGAATTGATGTATATGGGTATTGAATTGATGGAACATGGTATCACCAGCGAGCTAACTAGAACTGGATGAAACATGCGGGCATCGCAGGAAAAGAATATATGAATTTATTAAATCAATGGAATATGGTATCTAAGCCGGAACATGGCTATCGAATTGATGGAATATGGGTATAACAGGAAAGCAATATGGGTATTGATTGATGGAGGAAAAAGCACATCGAACTGATGAAACAGGCATAGCAGGAATGAACATATGGGCACTGAATCAGGAACATAAGACACCAGCTGGAACATGCATTAATGAACTGATGAAACAGCGGTATAGTTATGGAATGAACATATGGGCATTGAAATTAATGAACTGGTACTCCACCTGGAATGCATTAACGAATAGATGAAATATGGGCATAGCAGAAAGAAATATAAGGTATCGAACTGATGAACATGGGCACACCGAAATGGAACATACCATCGAAATCGACAGAAATATGGGCATAGCAGAAAGGCGAACATGGGCATTGAACTGATGTAACTAGCAAGGTGTTGGGTGATTAATATAGGTATCACCGGCTGGAGATAGCTATCGGGTATGAAATATGGGTATAGCAGGGAAGGAATATATAAGGTATCGAATCGTGGAATATGGCTATCGAATTGATGAATATGGGCATAGCAGAAGAGAATATGGGCATTGGTGATGCAATAAAGGGCATTGAATTGATGGAATAAAGGTCCGACCAGCTGGAATAGCTATCCGAATTGATGAAATATGGGTATCGCAGGAAGGAATATATGGCATTGAATCAATGGAATATGGGTATCCCCAAGCCGAATATGGCATTATCGAACTGGATGGGAATATGGGCATAACAGGAAATATTTAGCTATCGAATTGACGAAATATGGGTATTGAATTGATGAATATGGGTATCACCATTGGCTGGCTATCGAGGTGATGAAATATGGGCACTACCAGGAAGAATATACATATGGGCATCGAATCGATGAAATATGGTATCACCAGCTGAAAAATATGGATATTGAATTGATGAAATATAGGTAAAGAGGAAGAAATATGGGCATTGGAGTTGATGGAATATAGCTATCGAATTGATGAAATATGGGTATAGCAGGAAGAAATATATGGGTATCGAATTGATGGAATAGTGGCATCACCAACTGGAATATAGCTAACGAACTGGAAATATGGAGTAGCAGGAAGGAATATGAGTATCGAATTGATGGAATATGGGTATCCAACTGGAATATGGCTATCCCGAATTGCTGAGAAATATGGTATTGAATTGATGGAATATGGGTATAACCAGCTGGAATATGGCTATCAACTGTATGAAATATGGTACCAGCAGGAAGGATTATATGGGTATCAGGTGATGGAATATGAGTATCACCAGCTGGAATATGGCTATCGAATTGATGAAATATGGGTATAGCAGGAAGAATATATGGTATCAGTGATGGAATATGGGTATCACCAGCTGGAATACGGCCATTGAACTGGATGAAATATGATTACATAGCATGAAGTAATATGGCTATCGAACTGATGAACATGGGTATAAATATGGTATATGGCTATCGAACTGAAGAAATAGGTATTGAATTGATGGAATATGGTATCACCAGCTGGAATGGCTATCAACTGATGAAATATGGGTATAGCAGGAAGAATATATGGTATCCGAATCGATGGAATACCGTTATCACCATCTGGAATATGCTATCAGAACTGATGAAATATGGGTATAGCGGAAGAATATAGGTATTGGAGTGATATATATGGGTATTGAAGTGATGGAATATGGTATCACCAGCAGAATAGCTATCGAACTGATGAAATATGGGTATCGCAGGAAGGAATATATGGGTATTGAATCAATGGAATATGGGTATCACAAGCTGGAATATGGCTATCGAATGGATGGAATATGGTATAACAGGAAGTAATATGGCTATCGAAGTGACGAAATATGGGTATTGAAGTGATGGAGATATGGTATCACCAGCTGGAATAGCTATCGAACTGATGTATTGACATCGCAGTGAATATGGGCGAGATCGATGGAATAGGTATCACCAGTGAACAATGGTATCGAACTGATGAAGTATAGCAGGAAGGAAATATATAAGCATCGAAGTGATGTAATATGGGTATTGAATTGATGGAATATGGTATCACCAGCTGGAATATGGCTATCGAAGTGATGAAATATGGGTATAGCAGGAAGGAATATCAGGGTATCGAATTGATGAATATGGTATCACCAGCTTTATCAATATAGCTATCAAGTGATGAACTATGGGTATAGCAGGAAGGGATATAGGTATTGAATTGATGGAATATGGCCATCGGGTGATGAAATATGGTATTGGAGTGATGGAATATGGCTATCAGGTGATGAAATATGGAAGTATGAATTGGAAAATATATAGGTATCGGAATTGATGGAATATGGTATCACCAGCTGGGGTATGGCTATCGAATTGATGAAATATAGGTATAGCAGGAAAGAGAGTATATATGGTATCAGGTGATGGAATGTGGGCATCACCAGCTGGGGAGCATGGCTATCCAAGGTAGCCAATACCGTGTGGGTATTGGAGACATAGCCATCAGGTGATGAAATATAGGTATTGGGTATTAGAATATAGCTATCAATTGATGAAATATGGTATTGAGTGATGGAGATATGGCTATCGAATTGATGAAATATGGGTACTTGGCAGGAAGGATTATATGGGTATCAGTATTTATATGCCAAATCCAACACCAACTGGGTATATAGCTATGGGAGTGATGGCATATGGTATAACGGGAAGAATACATAGGTATGCTCTGAGTGATGGAATATGGGTATCACCAGCTAGAAACCTTGGCTATCAGGTGGTGAAATATGGGTATGGCAGGAAGAATATGGCTATCGGGTGATGAAATATGGGCATGGCAAGAAGGAATATGGGTATCCCGGGTGATGGAGATATTGGTATCTGGCTTGAATATGGGTATTGAATTAATGGCATATGAGTATCGGATTTTAAATAAGTAAATCAAACATTTATTTGTGAACACATAAAATAATTTATTTTCATGACGTCTTAAGATTTTCATTCATGCTGTAAATATTGGAAATTTTATAGCTTTAAGTCTAAGATTAGGATTTTTATTAAATACATAAGTGGTGATTATTAATATGATGATGTGATAGAGTCATTAAATGAGTGATTATCATTTTATTCTTTATCCCGTATTTCTAGCGTTCCCAATGAGTTGCAATACCGAATACTGCCGGTATTTTGAGCCATTGTACAATTTTGCATAATACCGGTATTCAGAGTTTAAATACCGTTTTTCGGTATTTACTAGAAATTTAGAATTACTTATCTGTGAAATTCTTATTCTTATCATAATTCTTATTTAAAATTCTTATTTGAAAGCTAGAAATTCTTATTTGTGAAAACAAGGTTGTGGTTGTGAAGAAAGTGTACTTAATATTTCACGATATTTTTAGAATTTTGAGTTTGTTATGCATTATTTTGCATATCATTCAAAATATTTTCTAGATTTATTATATATATATAAATTCATAAAAAACACCCCTTTATAACAGACAAACTAACTTTAAAGAACATAAATCAATTGATAATACTTCATTTTTGGTTTCATTATTTATAAATGAAAAGAATAGGAGTAGTACCAATGTAAAATGCTCAGCAGAGTTATTGACACACACACGAAGCGGACTCCATACACATTTAAAAAACGAAACATGATACAAATTTGTTAAAGGGAAATAATATATTTTGCAATGAAGGTACTAGCTTAAGTGCAGTTTCTAAGCCCAACCCTCGAGGGACTTTGTATTTTTAAAAGGTAATTTCGGATAGAAAGTATAAGTAAAAAGCTGACCGCAATAGATGGTTTGCCATGTCAGATGCACTTTGAGCCAGAGAGTTTTCGGCAGGTGGTAGTTTTGTACACACAAAGTACGTTCGAGGCTTGTATGATAGTACAATTGATGAATTGCTTATTTTTTTCAAAAAATTTTTTAATAGTACCACAGGCTGAATAGTGATATTTCTACACTTTTTTTGTGATTTAAATAAATAAGATGTTCCTTTACTTTTTGTGAGTCTTTATATACTGCTTATAATTTATAAATTACAAATTTTTTTGTGATATTTACATTCTCTAATAAAACTGGCAAATAAAACACACACCTGTGTTTTCTTTCTTTTTTCTAAAAATTTCTACTACCGGTATTAAAACCGGTATCCCGGTATTAAGATCTAAAAAAATACCGAATACCGGCATTGAACTTTTGGTCCGATATTGCAATCCCTAGTTCCAGGGAAACGGGAATATGCGAAAAATATATAGTAGGTAAATGAATAAAAGTAATAGGAATTAGAGGCTTTATTTTTTTATATTATTTATTTAAGACGAATATCGGAACCAAGTTCATATCTTAAAGTTTTTCTTTTTTAATCCAAGTAGATATATTTCACCTATTTTTTCATTACACGTAGCAACTAAAAATTTTAAACAGTAACGAAAAAGCTCCTTATTATTTTTCAACTCTACTCAGTATTATATGATTTATATACTTGCCAAGGCAAACGAGTAACACTATTGGCTACACTTTGTAATGTATCCATTTTGATGAAAATCAATTCGTTACAAACTGGAGGAAAATTCTGGCTAACTTTAAAGAATTTTTAAAAGAAGCAGAACAATTCATGCATTTTTATGAAATTCTTTTTTATATTTCAGTTTGAATAAATTTCGTAGTCATTAGTTTTTATCTCATTAGATATTTATTTCGCGAACAAAAATTAATAATTATAGGGTGAGCAAATGTGGGAAAATAATTCTTGGACCAGAAAACCGCTCTAATTTAAATAAAAAATGAAGAAAGTGCAGTCAGAATGCCGAATGTCTTCCTATTTGTTAATCAACATGTATTTCATTACTTTTTGAATGTAATTATTTACACGTAGTTGTTTCCACAAGGTTACATTAGTGGGTGCGAAATGCATCTGCATGAGCGTGTAATCAAAAATTTGTAGACAAATTGCATTTCTATTCTTTTTCCATCAGAAAAAGAAAATTAAAATTTCCTTTTCTATTATTTTACCTTTTGAGCATAAAAATAAAAATGGAAGAAAAGCAGGAAAGCTATGATAAGATTTTAATTTTCACTGATGAATGGAAAAGTTTGAGAAAGGCTTTGAATTGATTTTATCAAAGCCGTGAAAGTAAAGCACCACAACAGATGGTCGAAAAATCCTCGTTCCTTCCTTATGATCCTATAAGAAATGCTTATTATTCCTTCCCTTATGATCCTATATCCTTATTCCCTTCCTTATGATCCTATAAAAATCCTTTATTTCATGTATGTATATCGATGTTTGGAATGCATATATCCTGAAACAGAGCATATGAGTTTTTATCCACAAAGAAAATCCCTCAGGAAACGGAAAAAGCTAAATGAACGCAGATAAGGAAAGCACGCGGGGTATCCACTTGTATTACTAATGAGATTTATGTAATTTGTGATTTTCACTGACAGTAGTTTGTAGCTAGCAAGCGTATGCTCGCTCAAGAGTGTACTCTCGGCGACTGATCTGAAAATTATAGATAATGGCAGAAAAATTAAAAACGGTTTTGGCCCTTGGTACTTACTAGAGTAAAGACAGTATGGCCGCTAAGGCTGGAAAGTTTAGAACTCCTGGTCTAATGCAATGAGGCATTTTTCCAACATTTGGTAGTAAATGTATACTTTAAGCACAAAATTCAATGAAAATATAAAATAATTATGAAATATTTTGAAAGTGGTGAGTTATTTATACCTTAACAACAAGTACATTATAAACATACACAAAATGGTTAAAATAAATGATGTCAGTTTAATATTTATTATTTAAATATGGGTCTGTTTACTTTTTTTTAATTCATAAGTAACATAAATATATTAAATATAACATAAAAATTATATCTTCTTATCAGGAGAATTGAGTATTTATATTTATGCTTCACACTAATAATCAAGAATTTTACTTTTAACTTCAATAACTTATTCTTAATTTTTAAAATATTTAAATAAAAATATAATTCTATATTACTGAAAAATATAATGTCAAATGGAAACTACTTAATAACAGAATAAAAGAGAGTAAAAACTATACACCAGTGCTATCATGATCCATCATCGATGCTATCATGATTTCAAAGTTATCCGTATTGTAAATTACGTGGTTGTCGTGTGCATCTGCATAACGTTGCATTTATTTCATCTGCATTGTCATCTTACCAGGGTGGTAAACCCAAATGATCTCAAGGGCCACTTCGGAAATGCACCATAACACAGCGGGCCACATATAAAGTTATTACCTATCCCCATATTAGATTTAGACCAGTTATACTTAAATTTTTTGAAGTCCGGAAAAATTTGAAACAGATAACGAGTTATTATTTTTTGTAAGTGTTTACTTTATTATTCTTGCATGTAAATATTTTTTTATTTCCAATGGCAGGCTACAATAAGTAATAAAAAAGAAAAGAACACAAAGAACATGAAAACAACAACGAAAATCAGAAATCACATAGTGACATGTCTAGCCCATAGCTTGTTTCCTCCCAGTAACACCTGGGAGGAAACAGAGTCACAAAAGACTGATAAGGAAGGTGAGATGTCTCTCCAAGACTGCAGAGCAGGAATTTTGAGCTTGCAACTGTACCATACGAAAAGATGATTGGACAAACAATGTAGTCCGTCAGGAGTCTGAAAAGGGCAGCAGCTTTTTAAACCTGGGCTGATCCAGGATGTTTAGGATAAAAGTTAAACCAGGTTTTAGATGGTGTGCCTTCAAATAGATTATCAGATAGAGTGTTCCGAAAAAAGTCTCGGATCATCGGATTTCATCGAGAGTGAAAAGAGGTGCCTACAAAAAGGTTTGGGTGATGGTTGTTCCTTTTTTGGCAAGAGAATCCACCTTCTCATTACCCAAAAGATCCCAATGACGTAAATATAGATAATATAATAATAATGATGATATAAACGCATATTGTAAAGAAATATAATACTATAAATGTAATATATAAATACCCGTAAACTCATAAATAAAATAGACAATATCTGTCCTATATGCGCAAGAATATTATTTTAAAATCAAATTTAATTTTTCTCATCATTTAGACAGAGCAATACGTAA